>VSMD01092507.1:0-43668 GCA_008750895.1 Mirza zaza | reverse complement strand
CCACCAGCAGAGCGTGTTGCCAGCTGCCCCTCTGTTCCTCCCGGGCCGCCGCCTCCCTTCTCAGGGTGTGCCCGGGCCGCGGTTGCTCCCGCAGGCAGAAGGCTGTCGCTGCTCCTAGTCATTTTGGTGGAATCAGTTAGCACAGCCTTAAATTTTTTTAAAAAAACTTGCTTTCCTTTTCTGAAACAAAAATATTTTTTTTTTTTTGCAATGCCGTATGTTTATTAGGGAAACAAGCAAATTTTGTTCATGAGCATGTGGTTTAAGGAATGCAATTGTGGTCGAGTTGTCCAAAGTTCTTTCTCACGTGCCTCCTTATGGGGTGTCCGCGCAGAGCTCAGATCTGGAACCCGTCAGAACACAGGGGATGGGTCGGATCCGTCCCTCTGCTCCCCTAGGGGACAGGCGTAGGCCTCAGGTGACGTTGTAGTCACTTTCTCAGCAGGCCAAGGGTTTACTCTCCAGTCCTGGCGGAGACCAAGAAACTGGGATCCAACGTGCTTCTCAAGGAGACTCCACCTGAGCACAGGCTCCTCTCGGGAGAGCCGCGGGCAGGTGGTGGGAGAGGTGCTGGCGCGGCCTGCAGGAGCCACTCACCTGAGGCTGCCGCTGGAGGCTCCGTGCCGGGCCTCGGCCACCCTGGTGCCACGTGGGCACGGGGCAGGGCTAGCGGCACGGCTAGACTGGGGGTTATCACTGAGCCTCTTTTCCCGGAACAGCGCCAGCGCTTGAATCCCATCATTAGAAATCTAGTCGCCACATCTCTGCAGACAGAGTAGGGGGGAATACACCAGCCTTCCTCATCGCCAACACCTTAGCCTAAACAGGTTAAATGCGTGAATGTCCGCATTACAGCTGGGAAGGGGGCCTTGTCCCTACTCTGCTTCCCGATGCCTCCGGGCCCGCCCCCTCCCCGCACCTCCCCCCAGGCCAGGCTGACTTCTGACGTCATACGACACCCGCTCTGAGAGCTCCCCCACCCCACCCTAGGCCGAGGCTGGGGTCCGCCCCACCTTCTCCTGCACCTGGGGCCTCTCATGTCCCTGCACGAGTCGCTGATAGGACTATCTGCTGCCAGGCCGGCAGCCCCTTGAGGGCAGCAACTGGGCCTCCTGTCCTCATTCATTTCTTCATTCATTCGTTCCTTCCACAAACATTTACCTACCGTCTATCTTTTGTTTATCGACTAGCAGACGACTAGCACAGTGCCTGGTACTTGGTGAATGCTCGGCTAGTATTTGCAGAGTTAATGAATGAAAGGAAGAGAATTATAGAATTTTAGAACTTCCAGAGACCTTATGAATACTCTAAACCACACCTAACCCAATGCTGACCATTTAAAGATGAGTAAACAGTGAGCCAGAGAAATCCAGTGACTGACCATGTAATATAAAACCTCTATATGGGTGTGTGTGTCCATGTGCAGCATCCATGTGTGTTTTTGATACCATGTAGGCATTTGGTGTATTATAGATAACATTTTATGAAATATTTTCTGTTTGGTGTTGCTTGTATATAAAAATAGAACTGACTTTTATATAGTTATCTTGTATCCAGTGACCTTCCTACATTCTCTTTGTATCCTAAGAGTTTATCTATAGATTCTTTTAGAATTTTTGCATATACAATCCAGTTTCCTCTGAGTAATGACAAATTCCTTTATTTGCAATTTTTATACTTTGTATTTTTTCTTGCTTTATTGCCTTGGCTAGGATCTCCAATCAAATGTTGAGTAGAAGTGGTAGTTTTGGGCAATCTTGTCCTATTTCTGATATCTGGGAGAAAGCTTTCAATATTTGATCCTGAAGTGTGATTTTTCTGGTAGGAGTTTTATAGATACCCTTATCAGATTAAGAGTGTTATATTCCTCATTTGCTAAGAATTTTTATCATCAATGGATGTAGGATTATATCTAGTGCCTTTTCAGTTTCAGTTTTGTTAAAATAATTATTTTTATCTTTTATCCTATTAATATGAGTTACATTAGTTAATTTTAATATTAAATTATCCTTATATTCCCAGAGAAACTCGATTTGGATGTGATGTGTTATTCTTTTCATATGCCATGAGATTTGCCTTGCTAATTTTTGTTTAAGACATTTTCATTTATGTTTGTGAGAGAGATTAGCTTATACATTTTCTTGTTGATAATGTCCTTGTCAGGTTTTGATATTAAGCTTATTCTGTCCTCATAAAATGAGTTGGGAAATGTCCCACCCCTACTTTTTGGGTAACATCTTTTTGTTTTATTATTCTCTGTTCTTTTTTATCTTTTAATGCCTATGGAATCAGAATCTATAGTGATAATGTCCTTTTTCTTTACTGATATTTGTAATTTGTGCCTTCTTTAGTTTTTCATCAGTCTTGCCAGAGATTTATTAATTTTACTAGTTTTTTTCAAATAACCTCTGATTTAGTTAGCTCTCTTAAGAGTTTATTTTCTATTTCAGTGCTTCTGCTCTTACCCTTTTTATCATCTCTCTTCTAATTCAGTTGGATTTAATTTGTTGCTGTTTTTCTAACTTCTTGAAATGGACATTTATATCATAGGTTTTCCAGCTTTCTTATTTTTATATATATTCACTTAGGCTATAAATTTTCCTCTCAGCCTAATTTTAGCTGCTCAGACACAGTGTATTTTGGTATGTCACATTTTCATTATAATTCATTTCAAAATATTTTCAAATCTCCAAATGTTTTCTGTTGTTTTTTTCTTCTTTATAGGCTTGTTGGTTATAACATTCTTCAACTATTTTTTTAATAACCAACCTAGAGCTTATAATCTTTACATAATATAAATTAGTACTTTTGTCATTTGCAACGCTAGGGGTCTAGAACCTTTTGACTTCATTTTCCACTTCTAACTTTGGTGTTCCTGAGAATAAGCCCAATCGGATCATGCATTTTGCTACTATTTTAGACCCGTGTCATTATCATTATTGATTTGTTTTAATATGTAAATACATTAATTTCTGTCCTATTTTTAGTATGTCTGGTATCATTTTTTTTTTCTGCCTGGAGATTGTTTTTTATTGTTTACTGCAATTCTACTGTTGATAAATTCTCCCTGCTTTTGTTTGTTGGAAATATTTTGTTTCTATTTTTGAAGATATTTTTGCTGGGTATGGAATTCTAGGTTGGCAGTTGGGCTTTTTTCCTAGCACTTTAAAGATGTTAATTAATTTATTGTCTTCTGGGTTCCATAATTTTTGTTGAGAAAGCAACTACCAGTAATAATGTTGTACCTTTAAACATAATGCGCCTTTTAAATCTATCTGCTTTAAGATTTTCTCTTTATTGCTAGGTTTTGACAGTTTTAGCATAATATACCTAAGTATGGTTGGTTTTATAGTAACGCTTCTTGACTATATAGCTTTACATATTTGATCATTTTTGGAAAAGGGTTATTTATTATCTCTTCAAATATTGCTTAGGCCCCTTTCTCTATCTTCTCCCTTTCTGAGAGTCTAATTATGTGTATGTTACATTTTACATAACATTTACATAACAAAATACATAACATTTTCACTATGTTCTCTATGTCTTATATTTTCTTTTCCATATTTTTCACTACATTTGCTTTCTGTGATTCAGCCTGAATATTTTCTATTTATTTATCTTCTACTTTTGTAATCTTTTCTTGCCAAACCCAATCTTTTGTTAAGCTCATCAATTGATTTAATCTTTTTTACTTTTCACTTCTACCGTTTTTATTTAATTTCTTTATATAGATTCTAATTTTTCTGGTGAAATTCTCTACATTGTCACCTATCTTTTGAATATATTATTCACAGTTATTTCAAAGTGCATATCTGGTAACTCCAGAAATTAGGTCAGGTCATCTGTTTGTCTATTTCTATTGTCTTTTTTTCTCTTGGTCTCATTTGTTGGTATGCTTGGTAACTTTTTATTGAATGCCCTGTATAGTGTGTAAAACACTGTAGATGGTTGACTCTACTCTCTGGTTATCAGATAGAGTGGGGAATACCATCTTCATCCAATCAATGACTGAGCTATTTTTAGTGGGGGTCACAGTTTTTCATAAGTCTTTATCTAACTTTTTTTACTGCTGCTCCAAGGGTGTATCTCTCCAAAAGTTCCAAATGGGTCTCTCCTGGGTGGATCCAGAAATCTAATTGTTTTTACCTGACCAAAAATTATCTGTGTTTCAGTTAGTTTCCATTTACTTTCTTGGCTTCTTCTCCTGTACAGCTTAAGAATTTGTCAAATGCTTCAAGTGGAAAACCGTGAATGTTGAACTCACTTCTTTGTATCTTCTTTCTTCCCTGAGATCCAATTTTTATCTCCCTAGCCCTGTGAGATTACCAGAAGTTCTGATGGCTTCTCCATTTCTTAGCCCCAGCCCCCTGCCCAGATTCTCAGATATTGCCTTTTATCAAGAATCTGCAAGTTTCCTGAGGGAAAATGTAACTCAGGGGTCCTCAAACTTTTTAAACAGGGGGCTGGGTTCACTGTCCCTAGGGTTCACTGCCCCTCAGACCACTGCAGAGCCAGACTATAGTTTAGGAAAAACTATGAACAAATTTCTACGCATACTGCACATATCTTATTTTGAAGTAAAAAAAACAAATGGGCAAAAACACCCACATGTGGCCCGCGGGCCGTAGCTTGAGGACGCCTGATGTAACTCATAAAATATCAACTCACTTCTCTCAAATTTATTACCTTTAGAATCTTGGCCCCCAAATTCTGTTCCCCCCAGCAGCCCCCCAGTGCCTTGTAAATAAATAGCTGTGTGTAGAGCTCTCTCTCTCTCTCTCTCTCTATATATATATATATATGTATATACATATAAATTATATTATTTATCTATCTACCTATCATCTAAAGATGTTAATTAATTCTTTGTTTTTTTGGCTATCATCGAAATACACATACACACACACACATATATATAATGTATCTATATGCCTATCATCTATCAATCATCTAATCTACCTATCATTGATCTCTAGACCTACCTGTCATTTATCTGTCACCTATTGTATCTATCTGTCATCAATTTCTAGACCTATGTATCTATCCATCTATCTAACTTTTCTAATTGTTCCTGGCAGGAGCGTTGATTTGCCCGAGCTAGCATTCCTCACCTAACTGTTGCTGGAATCCTTCTCCCATGTTCCCATCAGGTGGCCAACTGAATGTCAGATCTTGGCTGGAGACAAAAGAAATTTTAATACCAAAGTACAGGTGACATAGTATTTCCCAAAGCATTTTCCAGAGAATGTAAACTATCCAAGACGCTGCTCCAACAAACATAAATGTGCTTACCTAAGTGTGAGAAAGTTTATGCACAATACTCACACACAACTGCACATTCAGGGTTCTGCAATAAAAAACCTGGGTTGACAATGTTTAATCTTGTATTTCCCAACCCTTTTTGATCATAGAACTCTGCTTTCTTAGAGTGCTTAATATGATCACAAACCCATTTTATGAAATATGATGAACACATTTCTTAAATCCTAAGGAAACCCGGATGGCGGAGACCTCTTGCTAATGGAGCTCCAGGAACTCAGGACCAGCTGGGAGGAGAGAGAGCCTTTGACAAGCAACTGGGTCAGTCTGGGGTCAGCATGGGCAGAGGAGGCCAGAGGTGAAAGGCCAAAGAGTGCAACTGTGCTTCAGGCCAGAAGTTTGAATGGCACCATGGATCACTTCGTATTTTGCACGGTGGAGTGAGTTATTTACAGCCATAATTATAGTGACTGCTGGTTGCTCTCATTGGTGTGTTACAGTTATCTTTGAGTGGACTTCTCTCACCTGTTCTGAGATAATGCAGGGAAAGCATTTAGCATGGCACTGATATTTAATATGTAATCAATGAATGTTGAATACGTTTGAGTTTCTAAATATTCTTGCTGCTTCCCTGTAGCGCGAAAGTCACTTTCCTTGTCTGACACCTTTCACCACCCCACCCCTAAATTAAAAAGAGCATTTTACAGGATCCTTGTCAACATGCTTCCCGGAGCATTTCTTGGATTAATTCTTTTCCTTCTGGGCTCCTTGAACCATGTATTATTATTACAGAGAAGAATGTAGGCTGGAGGTTTGCTATTAAATTAGAAAATAGTAATCGATTCTCTTTCCTGCAAAGCACATGAACATTATTTCATTAATTAGTCCCCAGCTATTCTGTAAGCAGGCATCCAGCGAAACAATAGCAACACTGCAGAGGATATGCACACGTCCCGCACGCAAAGATAAAATGGGACTCTTAGAAATGGGAGCATGAGTTTTGAAACGGTGGGCGGCACAGCCCCATGCACTGGTCCTTTGAAGGCTCGGGCTCCAATGATGGGCAAGAGCAGGTCGAGCCTCTGAGTCCCGCCCCAGGCACGGCCAGGCCTCATCCAGCCACTCGCCCCGCAGCTGCCGGCTGGGCGCTGACCACGCCCAGGCTCCGCGCCAGGCCTGGGGCCACCTGGCCCCCAGCAGTGAGTAGCACAAACGCAAACCCACTCCCCTGTGCTCGCACTCTACTCTGGGGCCAATGACTAAGCAACAAACAGGATGGATACGCGCAACGTGACTTTCAGAGGGTGAGGTTTCAGGGGGTGGTAGAGCGAGCAGAAGACAAGATGAAGCAGCCAGGAGGCGAATGTGGGCAGGCGGGGGCGGTTTTAGAGGGAGCCAGGAGAGGCCCCTGTGGGAAGGCGGGAGGTTGCGTGAGCCGGGCCGTCTCGGGCAGAGCTCGCGGCAGACAGAGCCCTGGCCCCTGGACCGAGCCGAGAGCGCGAGCTGCAATAGCAGGCGGCGCCAGCGCTTCTGAGCTGCCTGTTCACCGCCCCCAGGCCGGAGCCGAGGATGGGCGGGGTGGGGTACTCACACCAGGGAAACTGGGAAACGCTGCACATGCTTCCCCACGCACGTCCGCCCATCGCAGGGCCGGTGTGGCCGACGGCAGTGAGCAGTGGGGGAGACACGAGGCAGGGCCCGAGAGCCGGCAGGTGGCCCACTGCCGTGGGACCCTGAAGGCCTCTACGCCCGGCAGAGTGGTGGCCAAGACGTCCCAGGACCCGAGCATGTGTCACTTTGCACGCAGCAGGACTTTGCTGCAGATGTCATAGGGATCTGGGGAATGTCCCGGTTATCTGGACCCGCCGTCAGAGGGCCCGTGTGCGTGGGAGGGAAGGGAGAGCCCGGGAGGCGTGCGGGACGGGGCGATGGAGCGCGGCGAGGCCGAGGCCGCAGGGCCGGAGCTGAAGGGACGGAATCATCCCCCTGGAGCCTCCAGAAGAAAGCCGTCCCGCCGCACCTCGGCATTAGCTCCGAGACTCGCGTGGGATTTCCGCCCTAGAACCCCGAGACGACACAGGGCACTGTCCGAGCCTCTGGGCGGTGGGGAACTGCCGGGGCGGGAACAGGGCACGATGCCTCGCCGTGGGCGCCGGCTCCTCCTGGGGCGGCCAGACGGGGGGAAGGGCTGTGAGCGGTGTGACAGCCGGACGGCCTGACACGCCTGCGGCTCCCGCAGAGGAAGCCAGAACAGGGGAGTGTGTGTTGGCAAGTGTGTGTGTGTTGGTGTGTGTGTGTGTTGGTGTGTGTATATTGGCGTGTGTGTGCATGTGTGTTGTGTGTGTTGATGTGTGTGTATTGGCGTGTGTGTTGGTGTGTGTATTGGTGTATGTTGGTGTGTGTGTTGGAGTGCATTGGCATGTGTGTTGGCATGTGTGTTGGCGTGTGTTGGCATGTGTGTTGGTGTGTGTTGGCGTGTGTTGGCATGCGTGTTGGTGTGTGTTGGCGTGTGTTGGTGCGTGTGTGTTGGTGCGTGTGTTGGTGTGTGTGTGTTGGTGTTGGTGTGTGTGTGTTGGCGTGTGTGTTGGTGTGTGTGTGTAGGTGCGCATGCGTGTCTGCTGAAGCGGTGTTGGGAGGGAGGTTGCGGGCAGGCAGAGGCAGCGGGAGCAGCTGGCAGGTGAGCGGTGGGCTCGGGCAGAAGGAGCCGGGGTGGCTGGCAGGTGAGTGGCGGGCGGGGGCAGGGCACAGCCTAGGCTGCCGCCAAGACGCCCGCCTGAGCCGAGGGGCGCCGCCTTCTGGGAAGGGGAGACGGCGGAAGCGCGGGCGGGGGTAGCACGGAGGCTGGAGGGTGTCTGCGCCCGGCGTGGGGAGAAGTCCCTGCTGGCGAAGAGGCGCCGCCTCGCAGTGGGGAGGCTGCCGCGGGGACGGGGCGCCGGCCGCTCGTGCACAGGGAGGGCCGAGGCACTCCTGGGCTGACTCCCGCTTGGTGGGTGGACGGAGGCCCGAGTTTCGGGGAGTGGCCCCGCGGCAGAGCTGGCCGCCCTCCTCGGGCCACCGAGCGGATCCCCGGCGCTCAGGTCAGCGCCGCCGCGGTGGCAGGACGGGTGGAGGGCCGCGAACAAAGACAAGCACAGGTAGCTGCGCGTCGGGCGAGGGCCAGCGCCCAGCCCCGGTCAGCGCGGAGCCTGGCTCTGTGTAGCGTCTCCGTCGATTATCTGCAGGACAAGATAAAGACTTGTTAATTAAATTCACAGGTTGTACGAAATTGGGAGGTGTTGAGAAGACCAGTGAGGACGGAGAGATCACTCACGGAGCCCAGAAACACGGCCGGGAAATGAGATGAGGCTCGGCGCGGAAAGCCACGGGAGGTTTTGGCCAGAGGATATCAGTCCAAAACATCGGAATCCAATGGGCAGAACGGCCAGGGAAGGAGAATCGCTACAAAAGGCCTCTGGGTGAAGTTGGACGACAATTATAAATCTACTGTGCGCTTCTGCAGCAGAAGGGTCCGGTGCGATTTTGCTCCATACTCGCGGCCTCATTAGCCTGGGTGGGAGCTCATGCTCTCTCTCTCTCTCTCTCTGTCTGCACACTCGTGTGCACACACACGCCCCCACACACGTGCCCGTCACCCACCACTTCTGACGTGTTTTTGTTGCCTGAGTGGCTCAAGAGTAGAGAGTGGCAGAGCTTCAAGTCGTCCTCAGCCCAGCTGCCCACAGCCTTCCTTCCCGTGGGGCTCTTGGTCCCCGTTGGCCGCCTTCATGAAGACGATGACAGCGACAGCTAATATTTTGGGGGTGAGCACTGTACTGAACCCTTGGTGTGAAATATCATTCAGTTTTCGCAGCAGGCCGAGGCTGCAGGGTTACTGCCACGCCCCTCACAGGGGCAACACTGAGGCGCGGCCCAGCCGTCTGCCCCGGCACCAGGCGAGTGTCATCAGCCCAGGGATGGAACTCCAGGGCGGCGTTCAGACCACCGCTCAACACACCATCCCGGAGGGCGGAAATGACAGGGCTGGTGTTTCCTTCCCTGTGCGTCCCATCCCATTTAATTACTGAGTATTAATTAATTCCTGTGCGTCCACTTCCACTGGTTGTAGAGGACAGGGACGCCCCAACAACAGCCCCAGCGGAAGGGCTCAGGGTGCAGTGAGAGGGGTCCCCACACCTTCTCGCCCGGGTGACCTCGGCGTGAACACAAGCAAGCCCCCCATCGGTGCACACTGACTTACCTGTTAGTGACACGCATATACCGCAGCGCTAGTGGATTGCGTACGCCGTGCAACGTAGCCTGCGAGATAAACGTGAGCGACATGTAGAAGCGGACGCTCTGCTCTTTACTTGCTGGCCTGTGGTGACTGCAGACAAGCAGCTCATGTCGCAGCCCCGCCTTAGGGAGGAATCCTGAGCCCCAAAGCAGGCGCAGGTGCACTGGGCTGAACAACGTCCACCAGCACCTCCGAGAGGGGCCTGGCTTGGAAAGGGTCTTTGTAGCTGAGGATGAGGTCATGCGGGAGTGGGGGCCCTGGCTGCAGTGCCCGGTGTCTTTAAGCGAAGAAGAGAAGATGACACCATGGGACGGCGGAGGCAGAGACTGAACAGGGGCAGCCACAAGCCAAGGGACCCCAGAGTTGCCAGGAGCTGCAGGCATCTTGTCCTGGAGCCCACAGAGGAAGCAGGGCCAGCCACTGGCCTCGGGCCAGCCTCCAAAACTAAGAGGGGGTTTTTGGGAGTTTGTTTCCGAAACCGCAGGAAACCGACATGGCTCTGGAGGGCGGGCCGTACCTAAGAGCATCGCACCACTGTTGGTCCTGTGGGTACCCGTCAGAGTTCTAGAATGTTGGTGCTGGTAGGAGCCAACCCTTGCCCCCTTCTTACGCAGAATAGGAAGTCGAGGCCCAGAGACACTAAGAGGCCACCCAGTGCCACTCTGCTGACCGGCCGATCCAGAGCCCAGCCTCCCCGCCCAGCCCAAGGCGCCCTTGCCTCCCCCCATGCCCCCCAGCACAGCAGTCTGTCCAGCAAAGACCTCTATTCTGGGCTCCAAAGCCATGTGGCGGCTTCACCTGGGAGCCCCACGTTTGAGAAGGCAGCTCCTCGTAGCTCCCGGACCTGGCCTGCCCGCAGTCTGCCTGCCCCTGCGCGTGGCCTGCCTTGGCCAGTGCCCGAGCGGGTCTTCCAGTGTCCTTGCCCAGGAGCAACCAGACCCTCGAGTCTTCCACCCAGACTCTCAAATCGGCCCCTCCCTGTTGTCTCTGCCCCCACTGCCCTAGGCTGGGCCTCCCGGCTTCCTGCTAGCACCATTCAGACCTTCACCCACGCCAGTCTCTGCCCGGCCTCGGCCCCTCGCCCCAGCTCACTGTCCACGTTTCCGAAGCACAAATCCGCTCACGTTCCTTCTATAGGCTCGGCTACCCGTCGCCCCACCTGTTCGTTCGGCCGGGCTCCGGTAAAGGGTGTTAAGACCTGGCCCGTCCTGAAGGTCACAGACCTTCAGGCGAGGGAGGGACGGATGGAGAGGCCGGGCAAGGAGGGATGTGCCCACAGGAGCTCTGTACCCAGCTGCGGGGCCTCCGAGACCTCTAGGAGGAGGTGGCACCTGAGCAGAGGGCCGGTGTCACCTGTGGGGCAGTGCAGGTGGCACGCCCACAAAGCTGCCAGGGTGGGAAGAGCGGGTGGGACCGCGGTGACCCTGCGTGGGAGAAAAACACCCAAGCCCAGCTCCCCATGCTGCACGATTCTCGCGCCACGGGCAGCCTCCCAGCCTCGGTCTCCAGCACAGTCTCCCGTGTGCCCTGCCCCACGCCAGGCTCCTCCCTCCACATAGACTCGGCCAAACTGCATGCCCCCACGGCAGGCTCGGCCCCCGGCAGGGTCGGCTGCTCCGTCCTGGTCCTCCCCCTGCACCTGGCCCTCACCCCGCCCCCACCCCATGGGCTCCCAGCCTGTGCACCGGCCCTTTCCTGGTGTGGGCAGCAGGCCTCGTTGCCCCGGAACCCCTAGCCCCTGCGTGCGTGACGCGGTCCTGCTCACAGTCGGCACGGCGCGTTCCCGTTCCCTGAGCCTGGTCCCGGGAAGCTGGCATGCCCCACGCAGGTGGGGTCGGGAGGTGGCGAGTGGCCCCCCCATGAGGCCGGTCCTGACTTCCCAGAGGGGGTGGTCAAGCAGGGCCCCCGGCTCGGCCCCCGGAGCACCTCGGGGCAGGCCGAGTGGGTGGGGCACCTGCAGGCCCCCCGGGATCCCACCTCCCCTTCCTGGAGGCCGAGCTGCCAGGCCGAGACCACACGGGCCTCATGTCACAGCACGCCGCTGGGCCGGGAGAGGTCTGGCGGCCCCGCCGGGGGACGGGAACAGCTCTGGGAGAAACAGTTTTGATTGTTGACTTTTTTTTTTTTCCACAGTTTCAGCGATTTTTAGGTGACACTTGCCTGAGGCTATCGGGTGTTCACTTCGTTTGGATATTCTTCCCTTTTTATTTTTGTTGTTGGCGTTTGATTTCACGGATGTGTCTATATTCCAGCCACCCCGCCGCGGTAGGGAAACGCGGATCGGCTCCCGATTCCCAGAAAACTCTTTTTCGCAAAGATTCGGAAGCCTTGCTGGAGAGACTGCAGCGTCCTGGGAGAAGCGGGCGTACGTTTTCTTGAGGAATACCAGCGTCGGAGACAGAACAAAAGGACTAAGCGGCGAACAGATGGGTGGGTGTACAGGGAGGCTCGTGATCTATGTGAGCAGCGCGGGCGGCGCCCTCCCCCCTCCTTGGTTTTGATGCATCAGGGTCTGATGTGATATGATATGACAGAACATGTCAAAAATTTAGGGGAAAATAAAACCCTGTTTTTTTTTTTTTGAAACATCAAACTATTGCTATCAATAGGAACAGCAACTGTTCAAAAATTTGTTTCAGAACTGCCAAGAAGTGAACGTTCATGGGGAAAAAAAAAAGTATTTTTCCCTGCTGTTTGCAAGGTGGACACAAATGCAAACGGTAGGAGGTTGACAACTTGACACATGTCTAATAAATCTAAAGCAGAAAAAGTCAACAATTCACTACTCAAGAAAGCATTACCGGAATAAAAAGTGCTACGCAAAGAAAGAATAACCATTAAAAAATAGATTTTCTGAATTCAGCGAGTAATTTAGTCTTTGGAGCGCCAGTCTTCAAAACAAGGAAGCCTTTTCTTTCTCCCTTTAAAAGAGAGAGAGAGAGACAGAGAGGAGGCAGAGTCGGGCTGGGGCGGAGGGGCCTCTGCATTCGAAATGAACCAGGTGAAGACGCCGCGTCCAGCGAGCAGATGTGCGGGGCTCCGAGGGCCGGGGAGGGTCAGAGTGCGAGCCTTCCAGATCCAAGCTGCCTGGCGGCTCCAGGCAGGAGCCGGCTGAATTTGACGAGTTGGTCCAGTTACAGAGAATTCACAGATCACCGTCAATGCCAAGCAGATTTGGCCACCAACCGCACGTCTGCCGCTGGCCAAGAGGACGGCAGTTGGGAGGCTGTGTCTGCTGTGAGGCTGCCCGAACGCAGACAGGGACAGCAGCAGAGGGACTCGGGGCCAGGGCTGCAGGCACCCGGCTGAGCCTTGAAGGAGTGGAGGGAAAGAATGAATCGTGTTCTTAATATCAAAATAATTAAGGGTTTTGTTTTAACCATTTTTTTTTTCCTCAAGCAACGGATGCTCTTCCCCACCCCCACCCCCACCGCGATGAGTTCGATGCAGAGGAAGATTATAAATAAATGTGAAACTGATGGTAATTCTCCTGCAAGTCTCACGTGAGCAAAAATATCAGCATTAAAGTTATGAATCCTAATTTGTGCCACGGAGCTAAAATCTGTATCTCTCTGAATTAGAGGAATATAGACATACAGCACCGGGTAGCATCTCTGTGTGGTTCAGAAAACTGACACAGTCTCTCCAATTTATGGGGAAATTGACATAATTTTGCAAAAATGCAAAACCATTTGTGAACTGGGTTTTGCATAATGGGATTAATTTGGTTGACTGTCATATCCACTATGCTGCAAAATGCAAGTTAATCACAACATCACTCTGAGTTTTTTAAGGGAAGAAAGAGAAAGGAAGAAAGAAAGGAAAGGCACTTTCCCCCCTTGTCTGACTATCTTTTCATTAAGGGAAAATGCCCAGCCTTCTAGACAGCACTGAAGGTCCCTTCAGGAAACGGTGCTAGGCGAGTTCTGCAGTTGGAGGGCTTTGAGAACTGAGCTCGATTGGCCCACCTCCAATGAGAAGAATTAACAGCTTTCACAGAGCATGAAAAACTGCTTCCAGGGGAAGCCCGCACTTCATGCTTTAGTGTGCGTTTGCTCGGAATGACACTGCACGGCCGAGGCTACGTTGTGCACGTTTTGTTAGCAGGCTCAATCATTTAACCTCATTATTGTCAGCCCTCTTTCCACCAGTAAAGGGGAGCTGGTTGTTCTGAGGAGAAGGCACGAACGTGAACATGCTGGTCCAAACAGCGAGGCTATGCCACGGGAACAACGACCCCAAAGTCTCAGCGTCTTCGCACAACAGCGTTTATTTCTTCTTCACGCTGCCCGCACACACGGCGTCGGCAGGAGGAGGGTTCTGAGTGCAGTCTCTCGGGCTCCGTCCAGACACGAGGATGCCCAGGCGGGAGTCAGGACTCCTGGGGACACAGCAGGTGCACTGAAGGGCCCCACCTGGAAGAAACTCTTTCATTTCACCTGCATCCCCTTGGCCAAAGCAAGTCTCGTGGCCCCCCTGCCGTCAGAGGGCGCTGGGAGGGCCAGAAGGCGCACGGACCCACCTGACCAACCTGAGTGCAGCGGCAGTCACACGCTGGGGACGTCCCCATCTCTTGCCATCCCTGTGAGGATGACGGTGGAATAGACGCTCCTTCCTGCCTCCTCCCGAGAGTGGGGCAGGTGCGGTGCAGAGAGCTCTTCCCCCACAGTGAGGGTCGAGACAGGTTGCTGTAGCCGCAAATCTGCTCAACCTCACAATGGCCGTCAGCCCAGCCCGGGCCTGCGCCAGGGATGACGTGACAAGGAAGACGCAGTCTTCCTCTAAAAGGAATCACTGGAGAGTGGTGGTGGGAGCCGTGGGTGCTTCCAAATACCTCCAGCATGAAGCCAAACGTCATCGGTGCCACCATTCAGAGGCACCAGTCGGGCTTCCTGGATCGGGCACTGGCGCCGAGCCCAGGAGGGTCCCCGCAGCAGGGAGCGGGAGAGGGGAAGCAGAGAGAGCAGGTGCCAGTGGGGAAGAGCGAGTGTCCGGTTCTGAAGGGGCTCCCGGGGGTCGCGTGGGACACCAGCGTGCAGTGGCAGTCGGAGGTGGGGGGTTCGTGCTTGGCTGAGCCCCTCGGGGCACGAATGGCTCCAGGGGTCCCTCCTTAGCATCGCCACAGATCCACAGGGTCCCGGGTGGGCTCTTAGCGCCACTGTAGCATCCCAGGTACGACAGTGCACCCCGGAGTCGGGAAGACTGGGCTCCGGTCCCGGGTCCTACATGTACTCGCTGCATCACTGTGGGCGTGCTCCTTGACCTCATCCGCGTGGGTTTAACATGACCACTTCACGTGGGTGTTGAGAGGGTTAAAGGAGATGGTGTCTACAAAGTGCCCAGAGCTGCTGCTGCTGCTGTGACTGTGTTGCAGTGTGTGCTATAGTAACGTCTCGTCCAGGGACGGTAGCTGCGAGTCCATTACATGGCCACGCTCGAGGGCTGCTCCACTGGCAATGATCCCCCAGTGCCCCTGCTGTCCTGTGCTCTTGCCCCTCTGCCCCGCTTGGTTCATCCAGAGGGGGTTGGTCACGAGGGCTCTTCCTACTACAGTGCGGCCAGAGTCCCGGCGGTGCCACGGCGCTTTGCTGACGTGCCCGACGGGATGTCCATGCGTGGGTTCTGCAGAGGCACCGAGCTGCTCTGCGGCCGGGACTCCGAGTTTGGGCCCTGGATTCTGCAAACTACCCCGAGCCCTCGCACAGAGCCCGAGCTGTGATTCGGACAGCCACGTGGTGCTGGAGCTGGCCTCCGAAACGGCGTTGGCCAACAAGCGAAGAAGGACTCTGGCCCCTGCAAAGGACTTCTGAGCAAGAATGGCTAATGACCCGTGTGTGTTCTTTCATTTCACGCAGACAGCTATCGAGAGGTTTCAGTGGAGCTGGCCGGCGTCTGAGGGACCCAGGAACGAACGGGCTCCCAGGGCAGGGGGCCCCCAGCATGTGCGGTGCAGACGGCACCCCGACTCGCAGGGGCACCTCGGTGTGGGCTGTGCAAACTCTCCCTGGAGGTCTGTGTCCTCTGCTGTGACCGTGTGCACCGACCTGGGCACTGCCCGCAGCGATGTTCTCCCCCAGGGACAGGGACCTGGACTGCCGGGGGCAAAGCTGAAAGGGGAAGGGCGAGAAGCTGGTCCCCTGGTCTAGCGTCTTGTCCCAGGGGAGAGTGCAGGGACAGAGGAAGAAGGAAGCGGGCGCTGACTCCCAGGGCGTGGTTCCCTGTGCCAAGCGCTGTGCTGAGCCAGCACGCAGCGGTCTCGTCGCGACCCCGACGTCCAGGTGGGAGGGGCTGAGAGACACGTGCCCCCTGCGGGTCCCCCTGGACTCAAGGACAGGCCTTTGGGATGCCGGCTGTCCAGTGCCAGGCGAAATACTCGTCAGGGGACAAAAGAGGAAAAGGAGAGAAGAGAGGAGCGGGACAGGAGAGGGAGGCTCCTCACTCACCCCAAGCCGGACAGCGAAGGGCTCAGCCCCTAAAGCATCCGTGTTGTCAGTGAGCTGCGCACGCCTTGGCAAGGCTCCGTGCTCTTTCCGCATGGTGCAGGGGACCCCACTTCATCCACAGGCTCCAAGCGGGTGCGGTGATCCAGAGATGAGGAAGCCACCACCCGCTAAAGCCGCCTGCTGACGGAGCCCGAGCTCGGACGTCTGTCTAAACAAGGCTGAATGCGGAGCTCTTCTGCCGGCGTCGAGTGTAGGACACGTGGTTTGAGGCGCAGAGCACAGAGCCACACGGGTGAGTGCTGACCACATGTGACCCGGAGAGGTGGCGGCGCCTACACTAGGTGACCTTAGTCCAGGGACCATACCAAGGCATGGGGGGGCAGGTGGGCCCCAAATTTGGTCACCCTTTGGAGAGGTGCCCACAGCTGGCAGACCCCAGCAGATGGTCTGAGAGCGCAAAGAGTCACCAGGCTCCCACACCGGCAGAGGTTCACCCTCAGGAGTGGACTTTAAGACCCAAAGGCTGAGTGCATATTTAGAAGGACAGGAATCGAGGCCATCCTGAGTGGCCCTTCTGGGTGAGGCTGTCTTGCTTGCCTTGACTTCGCAGAAACCCTGGTGGGGAGCTCTGGCCGCCACTCCACGGAAAAATGCACGTGGCATCATTCCCTCACTCCACACCAGGCACCTCGCAGAACATTCACACCAGGGTTCTCCAGCCAAGTGCAATTCCATTGCGTTGGGGCCACCTGTAGGAGCCAGGGTGCCCTCTGTGAGCTGGGGTAACCCATGGACCCATGGAGTGCGTGCTGAAACAGAGAGGTTCGTGCAGGTAAAGTTCCACAGGAACATTCCAGACTTGCAAGTGGCCCTGCCCCAACAAACTCACTCAGGGACCAGGCTCTGTCCAAGTTGTCAGATCATTTTTCTGCCATTTCCTGGAGCCGTGTCGTTCTCCGCACGGAGAAATGTTTTCATCAGGAGGCGGGGTTAGAGTGTGGCCTCCATGGGCAGCGGCCTAGGCCCGGAGGTGCACGCCCCGAGTCCTCCCACCCCCCGCCGGGGAGGATGGGGTCGCTGACCACGCTCAGCCTGGGGAAGCCGGTCTGCGGTCCAGACCTGGGATCGGGAAGCAGGGGTGTGGGCGCGGTAAATCTCTAGCAGTTTCCACCTGGACACCCATCTCTCTAGGTGCCTAAGAATCTGTACCACGGTGAGTTTTTTGTCAGTGGCGGCAATTTCTTTTACTACTTGGTTTATTTTAAATTCTGATTGTGCTGTGTGTCGTCGTAATAGCTTTATTGTCTACAGGAAACAGATGTCAACGTAGAAAGGTCTCGACAGGTGGACTAAGCTTCAGCAAATACCGATGCCGGCTCTCCCTCTCCAGGGTCTGGGAGTTGGCCCCGGGTGCAGCCTACACGTGCCGGGGCTGGAAGGCTCCACAGCCGCGGCAGCAAGGGGCTCGCGGGGCGCCCAGACCTGGCTGCGGATTCCGGTTTTGGGGAAAGGAGCTTCCGGGGGGAGTGGCCGAGTCCTGGACCGAGACGGGAGGTGCACAAGAGTGGCCGGGGCATCTCGAAGTCCCAGAAAGTGAGGAAGTGCTCGAGCCAAACCACAGGAAACCCCCAATGCCACAACGATGGGACATGTCCTGGGGACACGGAGCCGAGGGAGACAGCTCCCGACGGCTAACGCTGGGACAATTTGGGCAGCAGAGTATGGTGGTGTTGGACTGCAACTCGCAGTATCAGACCTGTCTATCCTGACATAAACCAGTGACCGGATACACAAAGGGAGGAGAGGAGACGCATCTTCCACGCAGAGCCGCAAACCGCGTGCGCGGCTACCCCGCCCCCAGGAGGCAGAGCGTGCTCCCGCTCCTCGGCCGGGCGGCTCACGGCGACTATCTTCCAGTGTGCAAAGGGGAAGGGGGGACTTCAGCACGGGAGTCCTGGCAGACCCGGTGCAGCCGGTGATCAGGTGTAACAGCAGTGGGGACCCGTTACGTGGACCACACGTACCTCCCCTATGACGGATGGGCTGAAAATACTTGACGCTGTGCCCCCCATCCCCCACGACCCGTGAGTGCCTTCCCGCCCGGAGAAAACGTCGGATCCCGGCGGAGGGACGTTGTACACGATTCCTGACCAGTTGCCTCAAAACTGTCCAGACGCTGTCTCGGCCAAGAGGTGCCTGAGGGGACCGGAGGGCTTGATGTCATGTGGTGTCCCGGGAGGGATCCCAGGGCAGGAATGGACTTTAGGCGAAAGCTAAGGAAATCCTAATAAAGCCTGGACTTCAGAGAGTGATCATGCATCAGTATGGTTGCATTAATTGTGACGAGTGCTCCACAGGCACCTAAGATCGTTGTACCAGGAGAAGCTGGGCGTGGGGTGTACGGGCACTCTCTGTGCAAACTTTGCAATTTCTCTGTCCGACTAACCGTTTTAAGATTAAAAGCTTGGTAGGAACGCAGAGCACTCCAGGGGGATTCCAGGGTGGGGTGAGGAGAACACGGCCCGGGGCCGAGTGCAGTGCCTCCCCACAGGGAGAGGACACGGGGCAGCGCCGGGCCCCTCTGCCAGAGATTTCCTAACCAGGGTGGACATGGTCAGGGAGGGTGGTGGATGCCAGGGCAGGGAGACCAGGGGGTGCTGGTGCAGGGTCCTCCGCCAGCCCACTGTGGGCCCCCAAGGACGGCCTGCTTGGCACAAGGGGTTCCCATGGAGGACAAAGTGGAGATTGGCCTGTCTTGGCAATTTTGTCCTAACACAGGAGACTCTGCAGATGGACATCTGTCCTCCCGAGTGGCTGTCCTCTCTGAACATAGCTCCCCTGAGGCTCTGTCCTCCGTCCCCATGGCCCCCTGGTGGGCCCTGGAAGCCAGGTGGGGCTGGAGTCAGCTAACCCCACCCCGGGAAGGGGAGAAAGACCGCAGGGAGGGGCCCGGGGTGGGGGCTGTGCTGAATATGGCCCCAGGGCCCAGGTGGGCTCCCGGGAGGCCCCCCTACCCCTCCCAACCCCCCACCATCCACGGCGGCCTGTTGGGGCAGAGGGTGTCTGAACCCCCCAGGACGGGCCCTCGGAAGGGCAGTCCTTCCTGAACACGGACCAGCCCCAGGTGTCCCCACGGGGCCAGGATTTTGCCTTTGCATGGTCTTTGCAAACGATCTGCTGCGCAGGTCACGAGCCGTCACCGGTGCCGGACGGACCCTTCGTGCCACACCGTCCCACGGAGTCCCTTCAGGGAAGCACAGACGCTGCGAACCCCCACGCCGGCGTCCTCCCGCTGCTGCCCTCCCTTTGTGGAGCAAGGGTCTGGTAACGCGTGTTGCTAGGAAACCGCGGGGAGCGACCTTCGTGGTCTCACGTGTGCGTCACATAAGAATAAATAACGGTTAACATGACAATAAATAAACAAATACCAATAATTATAACGTGCCCCAAGCCTGTTGTTTCTCCAAAATTAATTTATGATGAATTATGACTCAAATTCCTTGGAACATGACGGAGGGAAGGCTGGGGGGCTGTTGTATTTGCCACTGGGCCCGGAAGGGGGTTAAAAACTGCCTTTTTCAGAGCCAGCCCCTTCCTGGGCCCCTGGGAACCCAAGGAAGTGCCCAGAGAGGAATCGTCTCTTCCCTCTGCTTCCTGATCTTCCCTTCTGCCTAGGAGAGTTAAGTTTCTTAGATACTTTACTTGCATTTCTAATTCAGTTATTCTTCTGAAATTTATTCAAAGGATTTATGCTTATGAAATTATAATATAATGCTGCCTATATGCCAATGAGCTGGAGGCAAAGAAAATAATTTTCTTCAATTTACAGTTATGAGGCTGGAGGAAAATGACGCCTTCTTATCACCTTTCTCTTTGTATGTCTCGGTATTTTTTTAAGTCTTCAGAAGGCAGCGGCTGATGATGAATTCTTAAGCAGATCACACTGATAATTGTATTTCAGAGCTGTCAGCGCCGTGAAGACTGTCCACCGGCCGTCTGGGCGCACTCGAGATATCCGTGTCGCCGCCGGTTTCCGAGGAACTCAGCCCTCGGTAAAGCCAGCTCGCTGGGGATACGGCTAAATCGTCTGAGAGGATTATTAGATCGAAGGGAAATTTACGGATGACACTTTGTAACAATTAATCAGGAACCACTGATGAAGTTTAAGTTGGTTCTTTTATTCCTGAACCTCAAATAAATATATATATATATATATATATATATAGTGTGTGTGTGTGTAAAATCATAATAATATTCCGCCCTTGTTCCGATTGTCAAATGGCTCATTTTGTCACTCTGTTTGATTAATGGACCTTTTGGAGTCCCCAAAAAGTCCTAGTACTACAAATAAAAAGAATCATAAATATTGAATAAGCTCACAGCGCAGTTAACCTTGACTACATTTTGGGACATTCTTGGAGAAACTTCGCTACACGGAAAATAAATTGCTGTGGGGATTAAAAAAAAAAAATATGCGCACTCATAACCAAATTGGAGATTTTGGAGAATGTCACCTCTCTAACCTTGTCACTCTTATTAATCTGTTGTGATTAATTAGTTTAGTTAGCTTTACAATCAGGTCAGCGGAGAGCCGGCTCACTGGTGTGTCCTGCCCACGGGCCCGGGAAGGGACGAGGGTGGGAGAGGGGAGAGATGGAGTTTCTGTCCCTTGCGGTGTGGACCAGGGGTGAGGCGTCAGGACTATTTCGGACAGTAACTGCAGAGCAGGGGCCTGGGCGGGGGCAGGGGCATTAATGGCTTTAGCCTCCTGTGTGTGTTCTCACACGGAGCTCACCCGGGTATCTCAGGCGGACCCCCACACCGACCCTCAGCTTTTGCTGAGCCCCCTCCAAAGTTCTAATTCCAGATTTGACCGATCATTTGACCCAGAAAACCGATTCTAACCGGGCTGTAATGACTTGGCAATTTTTGAATCTAGCCTCGTGGTTCAGAGCAGGATTGGAGGGGGAGACCGGCTTGGATCTGAGATCTCCTTCTGCGGCGTGTGAGCTGCGTGGCCTCGGGCAGCAGACTTTGACTTTCTCAGCCTCAGTTTTCTGGTCTGTAAAATAGGGGTGGGGGGTTCTTACCTCCTGGGATTTTTACAAGAATGGAGTGAAGCAATTCAAAGATTTTTCTTGAATTGTGCAAAGTGTCTGGCACAGGAGAAATATTCTGCAGTGGGTAACACTGTGTCCCCACCCCCCCAAAATAACTTTCGATGTTCTGATTTTGATGTTTGTTGTGAATGTGACCTTCTTGGGTGTTCATAGGTGCAGTCAAGTTAAAACGAGGTCATGGTGGGTTGGGGTGAGCCCTGACCCAATGGCTGGTGTCCTTAGGAGAGAGGATTGGACGCAGCGTGCAGGGGAGAGAGCATTGTGAAGACAGAGCGGAGATCGCGGTGATGATGCGGCCAAGGAACACAGGGACCGCAGCGGCCGCCGAAGCTGGAGGAGGCCAGGACGGGTCCTCTGAGCACCTTGGCAGGGAGTGTGGCCCTGCTGACACCTGGATTTTGGACTTGCCGTCTCCAGGACTGTGGGAGAATAAATTCCGTGGGTTTTTTTTCTTTATTCTATTCTATTTTATTTATTTATTTATTTTGAGTCAGAGTCTCACTCTGTTGCCCGGGCTAGAGTGGGTGCCGTGGCATCAGCCTAGCTCACAGCAACCTCCAACTTCTGGGCTCAAGCGATCCTCCTGCCTCAGCCTCCCGAGTAGCTGGGACTACAGGCACGTGCCACCGCGCCTGGCTAATTTTTTCTATTTTCAGTTTTGTGGCTAATTTCTATTTATGGTAGAGACAGGTTCTCACTCTTGCTCAGGCTGGTCTTGAATTCCTGAGCTCAAGCAATCCTCCTGCCTCGGCCTCCCAAAGTGCTAGGATTACAGGTGTGAGCCACCGCGCCTGGCCAAATTCCGTGGTTTTAAGCCATGCTTTTGGTAATTTGTTAGGCAGCCCTAGGAGGCGGATACCTGCTGTGGATGTTTGCCGTGGTTTGACCTGCAAGAAATAAGTAAGGTGGGGCCCAGGACTTGGTGTGATGTGCTTGACACTCGTTTCCGGGCTCACCCTGAATGGTCACCACCACGCGGCTACCTGAATGCCCCAGGCTGAGCGCCGTGAAGGCCAGGAGGCCGTGTGAGTGAGGCCACCGTGTGCGGCTCATTCCGGCTCTTAGATGTAGTCCTAATCATTCCAGACTCTGCTAAATTGTTGCAGATCCAAAATGGTCTGGCATACAGGCCAAAATGATTCCTTTCGTGTTATTAATTTATGTTGCCTTTTTAAAGTTATACTGCCACTTTTAAATAAAGGCAAAATGTAAAAGGTAAGAACTAAACTACAGCATCATCAAAGAAATTATCAGCTTGCAAACAAGGAACCTCATATAATACACCAAATACGCCACTGGAAGGTTGCAAATCAAGGCATTTTTTTTGTACACAGCATCTTATTTTCCTGTTGACTTTTAATGAGAAATTCAAGAACCCTATCTCCTTTCCCCCAAAATATTGGCCCCATTACACTGAAAATTAACGTCCATCCTGCCGTTCGCTTTGTTCCTGCAGAACTGACGTGTTCTAGCGGTGACATAACCCTTCACGCTCCCGGCTCCGGCTCGGCCGTGAGACCTTCTGGGAGGCACCACACACGGCCACCTTCTGCCGTGGGCTCGCAGACCCTGCCCTGAGGGAAGGCGCTGCAGGGACTCTGGCCGTGGAATCTCCCAGTAGGGTGGGACGGAGGGTGGGGGCCTGGCCCTGTCAGATTTCCCTCTGTGGAGAGAGTGGGTCCCCGTGCTCGGGGCTCAGGAAACGAGAGCACAGCGAGGGCCCCAGGAGCAGCCTCAGAAGCAAAAGTGTCCCTCTGCCCTCCTGCCTCCTGGTCTCACTCCCCGCTGCGGCCGGCCTTAGAAACCACAATCCCCCTTCCCCAAGGCCGCTCATCAAAACCAGAATCCTTTTCCCCCACGAAGCCAACCACAAAACCTAAAAGTATTGCTCTAACTTCATCTCCTCCTTTCTGTATAAAAACTGGTCATAAAGAAATTATCTGGGCCGGGCACGGTGGCTCACGCCTGTCATCCCAGCACTCTGGGAGGCCGAGGCAGGCGGACCGCTCAAGGTCAGGAGTTCGAGACCAGCCTGAGCAAGAGCAAGACCCCCGTCTCTACTAAAAATAGAAAGAAATTAATTGGTCAACTAAAAATATATAGAAAAAATGAGCCGGGCATGGTGGCGCGTGCCTGCAGTCCCGGCTACTTGGGAGGCTGAGGCAGGAGGATTGCTTGAGCCCAGGAGTTGGAGGTTGCTGTGAGCTAGGCTGACGCCACGGCACTCACTCTAGCCCGGGCAATGGAGTGAGACTCTGTCTCAAAAAAAAAAAAAAAAAAGTCATCTGCCCCAGCTTGTTTGGCTGTAGGTCGACATTCCAGAGAGGGTCCTGCCCACACACAGAAGGAAGGCAGGATGGTGCCCTGAGGGGCCGAGAAGACTCCGGACAGACAGGCCTTGCCCGTCCCGCTCTGCCTGTTAGCAGACCGTGCCCTTCTTGTCCAGTCCTGTTTCTACAAGGCTGTCCCTACTTTGTTGAACCTAAGCACAAAAATGGGCAATTCCCTCTGTATCTTTGGGTCTTCATGCTGAAGGCTCCTGTATCCCGTAAAACCGTGATCGAATGCATCTGCATGCCTTTTCTCCTATTCCTCCACCTTTCGTCAGTTGACTTTCAGCGAACCTCCCCAGGGCGACAGGGAAGTTTTCCCGGGGTCCCTGCAGAGTTAGTTCAGGACCCTCGGCACAGGGGACAGAGAGGTTTAACGTTGGTACTGGTCCCCCTGCGAGGCCGTTCAGGAGACTTGGAGGTTGCAGGCAGCGGGCCGGCAGGAGACCAGGAGATGGGGGCAGAGCAGCCCCTCCCCACTTAGGGGACGGGCCCCAGGCCCCCAGGGACTCCCGCAACCGTGGTTAGCACTGAGCCCTGCATACGCTGCGATTTTTCCTATACATAAGTACCTGTGATGAAGGTCGCACCTGTGCCGGTGCCCAACGGCAACCACAGGTACTGCCGTCTGTGCAACATCAAGTTCAGCAGCCCGTCCTCCTTCAGCGCCCACAAGAAGTGTTACTGCTGCTCGCACGCCGCCGAGCACGTGAAGTGAGTGCCACGCTACAGACTGGAGACGCTTTGCACGCCCGTGGGGAGCAGGGCGCCCCCGCCCGGCCAGGCCTCTCGCTCCCGGGAAGCTCACCGAGCAGGGGCCTGGCAGAGGGGCTGCCGGGGGGGAGCGCCCGCCCGGACCCTTGGCACTTAATAAAGAGGTTCAGTTTGATGAGCACATAAATAGATAAATAAAAATAAATTATTTTTTTTATAAAAAATAAATGATAAATTAGGCACAGTAAGGGATTAACAACAGTCGCTAAAGACAGAACAATCGTAGTGACACACTGTAATAAAAGTTAGGTGAGTGTGGTCCCTGCCTCTCTCTCTCTCTCTCAAAATACTTTATCACGTCCGGGCCGTGGCCGACCACGGGTAACTGAAACCGTGATGTCAGCAGAAAAGGGGAGGTGAGTGATGGTCTCCCTGGGACAGCGTCTTCTCCAGGTGTCCAGGATTTCAGGTGAACCCCACACTTAAGGTTCGGGCACCTCATATGGAGATGACTCTTTACACACCCCATGGCGCTAAGATGTTTTACTCTCCCCCGGCGGCATGTGTCGCTCCAGAAGGGAAATCCATACGTGAAGTTGAGCACGCCGCTCTCTCACTGGGCAACATTCTGCATTCTGAAAATAATCTCAAATAACAAACATGCACCAATTTTTTTTTTTTTTTTTTTTTGAGACAGAGTCTCACTCTGTTGCCCAGGCTAGAGTGAGTGCCGTGGCCTCAGCCTCGCTCACAGCAATCTCCAACTCCTGGGCTCAAACGATCCTCCTGCCTCAGCCTCCCGAGTAGCTAGGACTACAGGCAAGCGCCACCATGCCCGGCTAATTTTTTCTCTATATTTTAGTTGGCCAGTCAATTTCTTTCTATTTATAGTAGAGACGGGGTCTCGCTCTTGCTCAGGCTGGTTTTGAACTCCTGACCTTGAGCTATCCTCCCGCCTTGGCCTCCCAAAGTGCTAGGATTATAGGCGTGAGCCACCACACCCAGTCCATGTACCTATTTTTAAAAATGCCCAAATCTGGGTCTCTGTCCACATGCATTAGTTTAATGATAGTTGTTGGAATAGATAAACCCAGCATTTCACTGGCTTAACACAACAGAAGTTTTTTTTTCCCCATACTCTGGAAGTAAGAAATGTCAGTGCTTTGCTTGTGGCCACCCTGGGTCTTAGGGTGCTGGGGTCTCTGGATTTGGGGCTCTTTGAAAGCTGGGTGTCCTCTGTGCTGAGCCAGGGCTGGGGGAAAAGGGGGCTCAAGGGAGGGGGGTTTGCACAGGCTGGCCTGGAAGTGACGTACAGCACGCGGGCTCAAAAGCGGCTGGCCCAAACTCAGCTGCTCCCCGCAAAGGGGACGCAGTCCCTCTGTGTTCTGAGCAAGAGGAGGCAGGTCTGCTCAGCAGCCCTTGCCCTAGCCCCTGCAGGCCTAGAAGTGAGTGAAGCGACAGGTGCTTTTGACATTGGAGCCTTTCAGCTGGTTTCTGGAATTCATGGATTGACCCAGCAAAAGCTTTTGACAAAACATCACGGAACTGATCAAATTTAAACCTGTAGCAAGTTAATAGGCCCGAAACAAAGGTGATCGATAGTGGTGAATAAGAGACGCTGTATTTATTCGATGCTGAAGTTACAGGGCAGCTAACACACATAGTTCTGAGAGCCTCAATCTGTGATTCTTAACTTGTCCATCCAGAACAAACTTCCAACCCAGTTACGGTCACCTGTTATGAACGCGCGTGAAATTCACGTTGCCCTTTTATTTTCACCGAATGTTGGGGTTTTCAGCACACATTCTCTACCGGTGATGCAGTGTGATACCTCACACCTACAGCCTTTCTCAGGCACCACGTCCTTTCTTTTTAAGAGGAGTGAATTCCCGTCTGTGTCAGACCCTCAGTGGGAGGCTGCATTGCTGGTGCGGGGTCACAAAAAGTCACTTAGTCCTGGGCTAGGGCCTTAGATGCTGGTGACCGAGGTTGGGGATTTTCAGATTTACCCCCAAGTAAAAGTCCTACCGACATTCTTAAGCACACAGGGGAGGGAATGACCTCTGGGATTTAACCCAGTCAGTGCTCAGGGCCAGCTGCACGGCCCCGCCACGAAATTGCCAGTTCCCTGAAGAGGGGGTGCTGGGAAGAACCCATTCCCCAAGGAGGGGACCACCCCCACCCCGCTGCTGACACCATGTGAGGCCACAAAAAGGCAGAGGCCGCATAGAATGCATTTACAAAGTGGAAATGGCTCAATGGCCATCCTTTTATGTAAACACACTCGTTTATTGTAGAAAATACAGAAAAGCATATAAAAAGATATCAAAGAAATAAAGTGGTTATACATTTCTGCTGCTGCTGTTGAGACCATTGTTAGCATTTTAGCCAATTTCCTCATAGGCTTTTTTTCCAGTGCATCTAAGCTTAGCCAAAATCAGTCTCATGCTGAACACACTGCATCATAACCTGGTTTTTCTCATTCCACGACGCATTGGGAAAAGTTTTTTTTTTAAATGATTTTTAACAGATACATTATATAACCTCACGGAGATACACTGTAACTTCTCTACTATAAATTACACTGTGACAAAAAGCTTAACACACAGATCTTTTTGCTCATCTCTGATGATTTGCCTTGGATAGATTTCTAGAAGTGGCATTCATGTGCTGAAGACCATACGTTTTAAAGGTGTTTGCTACCTATTGCCAAACTGCCCCGCACCCAGTCGCAGGAACAACTTTAATGAACTCAGTGGCTCTATCAAACCGGCCAGGCTTAGGTCAGAATGTCTAGCGGACAAATTGTGTGCGATGACAGGACGAAGGTGTGTGCGAGGCTTTTACACCGCTCTTAATAAATCAAACCACAGAGCCCAGGGTGTGTGGGAAGAATACTTGACGAGCAATCTGCTCTTTAGATAATTCAAAATTCCATGGCCGACCCTGAAAATACGATGGAGGAAGAGAAAATTTTTCTAGGTCGATGAGACAATGGCAATGATTATTTTTCATATTACTTTTCAATAATGTTTGGGGGTGGGGGCCTGCAGGTTGGGGACAGAAAGTGAAAGAAAAGGAAAACAGACACATGTTGCAAACTTTGTATCCAGCAGTTAGGAGCGTGGTTGAATGACCCGTGGATGTCACTGGAGGCCAGAACAGGAAGGGTGTTGATGTCGTGTCTCAGAGAAGGAAAGTGAAGCCAGAGGGTGGACAGACTTATCCACCGTCACCTGTCCAGCTGGTAGGACCTCGCTTTTCCTGCCTGCTCTTCCACCGGTACCTACCTGTATGTGCACAAGGCCAGACGATGGTTAGAAATATGAAACTTCTATTAGGTCAACACATTATTTTTCCAGAAGATTTAATGATTTTTGCAGAATTGAATAATTTTAAAATAAATTCACCTGATCACTTGGCATAACAGAGACCCAGTTTGGGGCATTGTCAAAAACTCAACCCTATCTCAACCATCTTTGGGTCATGATTTTTTTTTTTTAATTTGGCATAATTACAAATGACACGAACACACAGCCCACGTTGTTTGACGATCCATGTATGTGCCGAGACCACAGACGTTGGGGCCACATTGGCATTTTTGAGGCCGTGTCAACGCGGGCAAGTTATTTACTCTACTTGAGCCTCTGGCTTTTCCATTTGTAAGACGAACTGTGACAGTTCATTTTATGTGTCCATTTGACAGGGTCTCGGACACTGGGCTCAGACCCTGGGCCCCACAGTGTTTCTGGGTGTGACTGCGAGGGTGTGTCCAGGTGAGATTCGCCTCTGAGTTAGTGGACTGCGCAAAGCGGCCGGCCCGCCCGGCGTGGGGGTGTCGCCCCACCTGTCGGGGGCCTGAATGGTGCCGAGAGGCAGAGGAGGGTTGAATTTGCTTTCTCCGTCTGTCGGGCTGAGCTGGGACCTTGATCTCCTGCCCCCCCGGACTGGGACCTGCCCTGTTGGCTCCCCTGGGTCTCAGGCCTTCAGAGCAGGAGACCCTCTGCCATCTGCTGCCCTGCGACTCCGGCTTGTGGACGGCAGGTTGTGGGACTTCTGGAAAAAAAAATCAATTTTTTTTTCATTTACCTTTTTCTTTCTATGTGTTTGAAGGTAGATACATGATAAAAATGTGCCTACGTTAGTCTAAGTTAGTCTAAACAAACTCAATGAACATAACATTCACATTGGTAAGAAGGCGTTGCTGTGGTTTAATTGGTGGCGGGTTTCTTTCTTTTTTAGTGCCGCGTACATTGACGGTGCATCTTCTAAAGGTTAAACCTCAGATGAGGTGAAACACGCTACGTAGTTGGCATCAAGAAACTAGAATCCTCCAAGCTGGCCTCTGGACGACAGGCCACTTCTAAATAATTCCTGGGCACCATTCGGAAGTGGAGTGGCACAGGCTGTGGGCACTGCACGCCGTGTACACCCTGGTCACGCCAGGCCTGCAATGCCTCTCGATGTCTTGAGCCAACCCATGTTATGTCGCATGGTGTATTTTGTTTCATTCTGTTAATTTCAGTATTTTTGTGTACTTATTTTTAGGTGTATCTTTTGTAAACAGCCTATCATTCATTTTTTATTTTGTTTTATTTTTTTTCTGAGACAGAGTCTCACCATTGCCCGGGCTAGAGTGCCGTGGCATCAGCCTCGCTCACAGCAACCTCAAACTCCTGGGCTCAAGCAATCCTCCTGCCTCAGCCTCCCGAGTAGCTGGGACTACATGCATGCGCCACCATGCCCGGCTAATTTTTTCTATATATTTTTAGTTGTCCAATTAATTTCTTTCTATTTTTAGTAGAGATGGTGTCTCAATCTTGCTCAGACTGATTTTGAACTCCTGACCTCAAGTGATCCTCCCGCCTTGGCCTCCCAGAGTGCTAGGATTATAGGCGTGAGCCACCGTGCCTGGCCTATAATTCATTTTTTAAATAGTTGGACAAGTTTTGTTTTTTAAGTGGAACAACTAGCATATTTAAATTTAATATAATTAGGGATATATTTGAATTTATATCTAACATCTTGCTCTGGGCTTTCCTCACTGCCTGCCCATACTGTGGCCTAAGCCCCATCTAGGTCTTTGTCTTTCTGGTCCTTCTTACCTAGTTTCCAATAGAGGTGGGCTTTTGTTTTTGTTTTGCCTCATTTCCTTTTTCCCCTTCTACTAATTCTTTTAGTGAAAACCTAGAAATTGCAACATGTACCCATTTACTACCAAGTCTAAAGATAAACAGTACCTTTACCCTCTACCTAGATCAGACAAGAACTTTAGAACATTTTGAATCCCCTTGGTTATGACTCTGATGTCTGGCTCTTAATAGAGATATTGAGATGTATATATTTTAATCTTACATTATTGTGGTTTAATATCCTCATTATTCCTTTAGATTTTCCAAAATGTTTCTGATTGTCTTCATTCTTTCTCACATCTCAAACTTCCACGTGGGATGACTTTCCTTCTCTTAAAGTACAGTTTGACAACTTGCAAACTGTTTGTGTGAAGTTGCTCAGGTTTTTTTTTTGTCTGAAAATATATTTTTTCCTCATTTTTTTTTTTTTTTTTTTTTTTAAGAAAGCCTCTTGCTCTGTCACCCTGGCTGGAGTACAGTGGCACGACCATAACTCATTGCAGCCTCAAACTCCTGAGCTCAAGCCATCCTCCTGCCTCAGCCTCTTGCGTACCTGAGACTATAGATGCATGCCACCAAACCCAGATAACTTCTCATGGAGATGGGGGCTTGCTACATTGCTCAAGCTGGTCTTACACTCCTGGCCTCAAGCGGTGCTCCCACCCCAGCCTCCAAAAGTACAGGGATTATAGGTGTGAACCATTGTGCCAGCCTCTCCTCATTCTTGGAAGATATTCTTGGCACAGAATCCTACATTCTGACATAGTATTTCAACACATTGAAGACATCATTTCTTTTGTGCACACTTCCATGGTTCCCACTGAGAATTCAGCTTTGGGTCTGTCACTACTTTACAGATAGTCTTCCTTCCTCCTCATTTCTCTGATATTCTTGGTTTCACTATTATGTGTCTAGATGTGAATTTCTTTGTATCTATCCTTTTTGGGACTCATTGGCCTTCCTAAAGCCTTGAATTTATGCCTTTCACCAATTCAGAAAAACACTTAGCCATTATTTATTCAAATGTTGCCTCTTTCACATTCCATCTTATCTCGTCTTAATGAAACTCTGATTGGAGACTTTCTCACTCTATCCTCCTTGTCTTTTTAACTTTTATTCCATATCTTCCTTCCTATCTCTTTGACCATCTGTGGTGCATTTTTAGAAAATTTCCTCTCATCTATATTCCAGTTTATGAATTCTCTCTTCAGCCACATCAAATCAGCAGTTAAAATCATAAATTGAATTGCTAATTTCAGTTACTTATTTTTTACTCCTTAAAACTACCTTTACTTCTTTTCAAATATTCAAAGTCATTTTAATGTTATTTTTTTCTTAAAATTCATTTGCAGCAAGCACTGTTATTTTATAGTGTGTACCTGATAATTCCTAAAGTCTTTGAATGTCTGTCTCTACATTCTTTTCCTTCTCTTGGTTCTGGCTCATGGCATGTTATTTCTTAAATATTTCTGAATATGACCTGCTCGTTTTCCTTGTGGGAGTTATTTTAATACTTGATGTTTAAGATATAGATGCATTCCTTCAGAGAGAGTTTGTTTGCTTCTGCCAGGTACTTTGTGTGGACTATCAGTTGGGCTTGCTTTGTACTGAATTCACGGGTTTGAGGTGTTTTGGACTAACCCGATCATGTGAATTTGTACTACAAACTCAGACAAAGGTTGGCTTATAGTTACAATTATCAGGGAATTTTTTTCTTTTTCCTCTCTCTGCTCAGTACCATGGCTGCTCACTGCAGGTGGCCCCAGCCTTTATCTTAGGCCCCATGATCCTGCAAAGCTGTGGAAACTGAAACTCAAGGGCCCCATTCTTGGCAATTTCTCAGTAGAGTGGCCTCAGTACTCTGCCTCTGTGTCTACGTTTCCATTTCCTCTGGGATTTTTGGCCTAGCATTCTTTTCTCTTTTCTTTTCTTTTCTCCTCTTTCTCTTTCTTCCCTCTCTATCTTTCAATCATTTTGTCAGTTCTTAATGATTTTATGTTTTTACAAAGTTTTATTTAACCCTTTTAATTGTTTCCAGTGGGAGAGACTTAGTACCAGTACCTCTATGATCAGGAACAGAAGTCACACCTGCCTCCTTTCCACGGGCATCCAGGTGGCCTCTTGCTGTGCTGGGCTGCTAGACACCGTGCCCCAGGTAGAGCCTTGGTGCCATTCTGTGCTCTGGAAAGTTCCATGCCTTCTTTTCCCCATTATGTGAAACTTTCATAATGTGAAACTTCCTCAAGTTTCACATTACCATAGGCTCCTTAGTTGGACGGGACCCCGTAGGTCGTCTGGGCTGATCGCTCTCAAACCTAAACTCCCACTGGAACCATATACCCATGTCATATGGGGCAGCAGTGAGGGGCCTGAGATCAACCACCTAGCCCCAAACTTGACTTTGCCACTTACCGTGTGACTTTGGGCAAGTTACTCAGCCTCTCTGTGCCTACCTACTTCTTGCTGTAAAATGGGACAAATGTTTGCAACCATAAATATTTGTGTTGAGAGTAAAATGAGACACGAGTAAAGCATACAGCCTAGCGCCTTGCCCCAGCACCAAGCGAATCGTAGGTGTCGTTGCTGTTATTATTATTGTTGGGATGTCCCATGGCACTTCACAGGTATGTACACAGTCAGACCCTCTCCCAGCTCCGTCAGATTCTGCAGTTAGAATCTCTCTGAGTGGGGTCTTCACGAGGACGCCCAGAACCTCCACGGGGAAGTGCGACCCAGGGCATGCTCCGGAGACCAGCTGTGCAGCTGACCCTGCCTCTTACCGTCATCCAGGCCTTAAGTGACTGACCTACGTCCAAGGAACAGGTCAGTCTAGACTGGCACCTGGACCCCTGATCCGACCTGGGCCCAGGGAACCCCCTTTGCTCCCTCATTCATTACACTGTCTCCTTTCCTCAGGGCTCCCTCTGCATTGGGTGACAGCTGATGTTAGAAAGCCGACCAGGTCAGGGATTAACCTAAAGGCCAGGATTTTAAGGGCCAACATAATGCCTCCTCTCCATGGAAGTCCCATCCCCATCTGCGGACGTGCCTGTGGCTCACGCAGGCCATGACACATCCCCCGAACCTGCCGGGGCACGGCCACGCTGGACACCCAGAACCGCTTCTCCTGGGCACCCACCTGCTCCGCAAAGAACTCCACTCATTCCCCACCCGGGGCTGGGCGTGCTGGGCGTGCTGGCCTTGTGCTGCACACGGGAGGTGCAGACGGCAGGGAAGCCACGTCAACGCTTGTTCCCCGGGGATATAGGCCACATCTGTAGTCTTTTCATCCTCACTTTAGTACAGTGAGTGGCACACAGTAGGTGCCCAGTGCATGAGAGTCCAAGGCATGAACTGAGTCACATGGAGCAATCTCAAGTGGATGCCCGTGGCACCATGCCCAGCTCTGCGGGGGAAGCAGGTCCGGCGGTTCCGGGCCGTTGCCGCTCTGGGGTAGCCTCCTGTCTCTCTGCAAGGCGGAGGAGCCTCCGTCAGGGAGCCCAGGGGAGGCCAGGATGTCCCTGCCCTGCCCCCAAGCAAGCATCCACCCCTTCATTTACATGGGCGGAATGGGGGGGCTTAGTTTCCTTGAGGGATTTGTGCCAGGTTGTTGAAAACCACTGGGTTTCTTACTGCTGCTCAATGGTTGAATTCGATATAAAATACATGTTCCTGTTCATTGCCATTTATGTGTTAGTTATCATTAACAGCCGTTATAATTTTTTCCCAGTGGCAATTACATTGATATTACTATATCTAAATCAAAGAGGACGTTACAGCAATTACTGTCATCAGTTGATTGGGAACCACCTAATTTTTAAGTGACACTATTTTCTTATCAGCATGATAATTTCCCTTTGCAATAAATAATATACCAGGAGAGTTGTGCAACCAAAAAGTGGAGACAGTCCTGTTTGCAAAGAGAATCTAACGTGCAAGCTTTCACATAATTTTTTTTTTCAATAAACAGAAAATGTACTTATAGTTTCTCTTTCATGTAAGAAGAATAAAATTAAGATCTGAAATCCTAGGGTTGGGAAACATTTTAACAGATTTTGAACTCAGTGGCCGAATGGCACAGGGCTGGGAAGAGAGTGAGCTTTTTATGCCTTAAATCTGTTCCTAAAGTAAATGAAGAAGGGAGGGGAGGGACGAGGAGCAGGAAGAGCCTGTTTCAGGCAGCAAAGTAGCTCCCACATCCAAGGGACCCCAGCCGCCAGCTCGGAGGGGGCAGAAATTCAGGCAAAGTTGCTTTGGCTCCTGTCGGGCCACCCCGGGTGTCAGGAAGCTGCACGGCCAGGAGATCCACCCGCACCATCTCCCACCCTTGGGTGCCTATTGGTGCCCACCCCCCCTGCTGTCCTGCTCAGACTGGAACCCAGGACCAGGGGCTCCCACCCGGCCAGGCCTCCTGCCCTCCCCGCCGCACCCCACCCCTGCACACTGCCTGCTCCCCGGCTCCTGAGGCTCAGGCCTGGGGCGGGGAGAACAAACCATGCTCTTGGTTCACGTGTACCCTCTCTCCTTTCATTGCTTTCGGGCTGCAGGAAGGGCCGGGAAACATGAGATAAACCTGTGTGTGTGTGATAATTAGACTGCTGGGGGAGTCAGCCCGAAGGGACAGGGCGCTGCAGTTAAGCTCGCTGCCCACGAGAGGCAGAGTGACAAGATGCCAGCGCTGGCCCCGCTCACCGGTGTAACGGGCCGTCCCTGCTCTGCATGTGCAGGGAGCTGGCCTCTCAGCTGGAAGGGAGCGTGGCCTCGCCGGGGAGCCGTCCCGCCCCCAAAGACCTGCGTCTGTGCAAAGTCATCGTCTGGAGGAACGGGCGTCTGCACCGAGCGCTCTCTCCTCCACCGCCGCTGGGCACTTTGCTCTTGCGGCTCTGGACTTGCACCCGATGACGTGCTGTCCTTGAAGCCCGGAGGTTTAGACGGCTGCACACCTGGACACGTGTTGCCGAGAGGGGCAGAAACCCGGGAGGCCTCGGCCGGACAGCACAGCGGCCTCGTCCCGCGTGCGGGCAGAGGGGTGACGCCCTTGATGACGCAGCTCCAGGTGGCCTGGGCGAGACGAGAACACAGTGCTCCCGGGACTGGGCCCGGCCCCTTCCACTGAACTCCGTCCGGGAAGCTCGGCGGGGCCCTGCCTGGGGCTGCAGGACGCATCAGTCTGTTCTCTGCTCCAGGTTTCTCTTTGGAGAAAACGGGGATTTTGAGCTCTGCATGGAGGCGGCCCCTGTTCACGGCCTTGCTCGGCTGCACGTTCTCCCCGCGCGTGGTCCTTCTCCGTGACGGCCAGGGCTGACGCCCCGCAGGCAGAGAGACCCCAGCACCGCCTAGACGCAGAATGGGGGCCGCGTCCCTGCACTGCCCGGCTGGTCGTGGGGACCGACTTCGGTTTGCAGTCTGCTTGCTGAAGTGTGTTTCCACTCCCCCCACCGACACCTGCAGACCTCAGGTGAGTGGACGGCAAAGACGAAGCCACGAACAGCTGTTCTCCCTTGGTCCTTGCCTCGGGCCTGGGGTTTTATGCGTTCGCAGTATTCTCATGGGGCTGCCACGGCTTCCTCCTCCCTGGTGAGGATGAGGCTCTCGTGTCCTGGGAAGAAGACAGCCACCAGCACCGATGCCCTGCGTGGCCCTGGCCCCGGGTTCCCGGCCAGGGCCGGGGGGCAGTGGGGGCCCCTGCCACACCACACCAAGGTCCCAGCCCTGGCTGAGCGAGCCCGGGGCTGCGTGGCTCCTCACCTGTCCTGGGGGGGAGGCGGGGAGGTGCGTGTCCCTGCAGCGGAAGAGCAGCGGGGGAAGCATTTCAGTGAGACACACGGCTTGCTCCACGCGGCGGTAGCAAGCCGGCCCATGGCTTCCCTTTCCTAATCATGAGACGTTAAAGGAGAGAATTTCCCACCAAACAGCATGGTAGACCTCTGCCGTGGACGGAAGGGGTTTTTACCTTAGAATGAAAAGCCCTAGGAAAAGGACACTTTGTATTATTTCAGAAGAGCATTTGGAGGTGCCGTGTGGCCCGCGGGAGGGGAGCGGCGGGAGAGAGCAGCCCGAGGCGGGCGCAGGAGGCAGGGCTGTGTGAGCTTGGGCAAGCCGCTGCACCTCTCTGGGCCTCTGTTTCTCCCCTGCAAAACAAGGGAGGGGGACCGAATGACCTCGGAGTTCCCTCTTAGGTCTGGGAGCCTGGAACTCTGCTGCCACAATTACAGATAAGTAGCGTGCTTTCACGCCGGGGGAAAGACCGAAACAAAGCCAGCAACAGCGGATTCCATCGGGGGAAACGTCTCCGTGCCTTCAACGCAGCAGCACGAGGAACGAAGTTCGATTTCGCCCCCAAGATGATTTAAAAACAAGCCATCAATCATCTCAGCGAAGAGGGGCCAGGCCTGCTTCCTCCGGCCAGCCTTTATGTTGGGAAAGCGATTAGCCACGAGTTCCCGTTTAAACCTCCGTGTCCACGTTCCGTGGTGAGCAGACTGGGCGAGAGCCGGCACGGCTGCCCGCGGCGGTGACGGCGATGAGCGTTCTCACGCCGGCACCCAGCGCATCCCGTGCGCCGCTCGGCGGTTTCAGGCAGGATGCAGCCGACAGCCGGGAGGCGCCTCCCCGGGTCGGCTGGCTCCGGGGGCTCAGAGTGGGCGCAGAGGGGGGCTCTCCTCTCTGCTGGGGGACCTCTTCTCCCCGACCAACCGCCGGCGCCATCTCCGCTGGAGAACAGAGAAGGCGAGGCCTGGCTGGGCCCTGCTTTCGGTGGCCGGCATGCGGGCAGGGGCAGCTGGCAGGTAAGACAGCTGACACGAGGAACTGCAGTATCGGGTGCCTCCAATAAACTTCTCTGAGCCTCGGTGCCTCTGTTTCTTTACTTGTGGAGTATGAGTAATAGTTATAATATCACGAGTGAGGAGTCTGAGTCAGGATGGTCAGCACCCCGCGGCACCCCACAAACCCTCCTCACGCCTCCCCTTCTGTGGGTCCCTGTCCCCCTGGGCTGACGCAGCTGGGACAAGAGAGCCAGGGGACAGGCAGGGGACAGAGAAGGTGCGCCCTGGGCCAGCCTGTCCCATGGCTGTTCACGCAGACTTTATTGACTGCCGGGTGTTGTCCTCTGAGCTGCAGACCCTGGGCGACTCCCTCTGTCCCTGCCCTCAGAGATCTCTCTGGATTTAACCCCAAATGTGCCATCCCTTGGTGGGGACCTCGCGCCAGCCCCAGAAGGGACGGGTGTGCGGCGGTGCCCCTGCCTTGCCATAGCTGTTCTGGAACACTCCGATCCCACGGAGCGGGGAGCAGGTTGCCTTCCCAGCCTCCGTTCGGCCTCGTCCCGTTTTCTTAACAGAAACAGGGGTTTCTTGTGGTTGGCGTGGGCCTGGCCCTTTCCCCGGAGGGAAATCTCCTCTTGCCACAGCTATCCTGGGCCTGGCCCAGCCCAGCCCAGCCGGGGTGGGGCCCTTTTCCTGGTGGGGGTGGTGCAGTGGGGTTTCAGTGGGGTGGAGGCAGAGTCCGTCCTGGCAGGCAGTGGTCGGATGAAGCAGCCTGAGAGAGAACCCCAGAGAAATGAGCTGGATCCCTTCTCAACCCGTGCCTGAAGCCTGCTCTACCTCTGAACTTCCCAGTTCCCTGAGCCCCCTATTGTTTAAGCCAGTTTTACTTTGATTTTCTGATACTCGCACCCCAAAGCATCCTAACTGCCAGATTTTTAAAGGAACCCACTGGGGGCCTGTCGTAGGTTAATTGTATTCCACTTAAAAAGCTACTAAGCCTCTTTCACCTTTGGGTGAGAAGGATCACGAATTTGGGAAACTTGCTGGTCACTTGGTGGTGTTGCCTCTCATTTTTCCTAATCTCAAGTCTCTCAGAACCACAGGGCGGTAACATGTTGTCCTGGCGTCAGGGCGAGGGGCAGCTCATGCTCATGAAGACCGCCGGCCCCCGCTATTCCCAGAGACTCGAGTCTGTGCCACGCTCCTGCCAGGGGCGCGGGGCAGGGGGCGGGCGTTCCCAGGGGCTGCGCATGCGGACGGGGCCTTCCACGCTCTGTTGGATTCATCCCAGGTCAGCATTACCGTGTTTCCCCAAAAATAAGACCTACCCATAAAGTAAGCCCTAGGAGGATCTCTAAGCATGTGCACAATAGAAGCCCCACCCCGAAAATAAGCCCTAGTGATGGGCGTGGCTACGCAGCACATCTGCACAACCCATGCATGTTGTCGCGGAGCAGGAAAGAAGACGAGCAGCCCTTCTCATCTGCCCTCTAGTGCTCGAGAGGAGAGATCGGGGCCAATGGTTCTAAAAGAAATAGAGTCACAAGACATTTAGGATGGGATTCGGGGTTTGGAGAGTGATGATGATGTTCCAGAAGAAGACGACTTAAGTATAATTGAATAAATGTAGATGGTTGTACCGTACTTAAAAAAAAATAACACATTCCCCGAAAATAAGCACTAAGGTGTCTTCTTGAGGAAAAATAAATATAAGACCCCGTCTTATTTTCGGGGAAACATGGTAGTATCGCTCCCCTTCATAGACGACAGATGGAGAGCCAAGAAAGAAAACAGCCGAGGCTCCTGTTGGTTACGAATCTTGCCTAGAGTTCTGGCAACACGTGGCGGAAGAGGTGAGATTTGGATTCAGTCCTTTCACCGACGACCTCTCCCCAGAGGACACCCTTGCCCAACTGGAACAGGGTCCTCTCACGTGTGAACCAAGCCTGATGATCAAAGTCCCCAAAACCTCTCACTAGAAGGATGAAAAATCTTTGTTTTTCTAGTTTATCTTTAACTAATAGCCCTTTCAACTATTCTGAAGATTCGTGCATCCATCCACTCATGCACCCACCTGCTAATTCACTGAGCGTGCCTGCTATGTGTCGGCACTTCCTGGGACCTTCTCGGGTTCCAGTACGACTTTCTGTGACATGTCGGGGAGACTCCAAGTCCCAGTGCTCACGTGTCAGGTGCTGCTGGGATTTTGAAGAAGTCCGGCACTTGGGGACTTATCTTGGGCAATGCTGGGTCCAGATTGGATGGATGCCAACGGAATACTGAAACAGCTCACACTAATACAGTAGTGATTTGTTGCACCAACAGGTGGACACCCGACACCTGCACGATCCATTGTCTTTATGGTTCCCAGGTGCCCAAATGGGCTCACCTGATTTTCCAGGTGGACCGTGTCAGGCAGAGAGAGGTCACACGGTTTGCCTGAGGCTGTGGCGTGGGCTTGGCGGGAGCTCTCTTAAGTCTCCTTAGCAACTGGGAAAGGCTGCTCGGGCCAGTGCCTGCCCTGCGGTCCTGCGACAGGAGAGCTTGGGAAGCACCAGGCGGGGCATTGGGTTCCATTTAACAATCCAAACGGAAAGCACACATTGGTTTGCTATTTATCCGCAGGTGCTATCCCCCAGCCCAGCGGCAACGTGCTGGGGAAGCTGGGGGCCAGGGAGACCAGTCTCCCCTCCGGGGAGTCTACTGTCTCCAGGGAGACGGACATGCAGACAGATGGATGATAGGACGTCGTAGAAGGTGCTGGAAATAAGGTCTGAGCAGAGTGCCCATGGAGCCCAGAGGCGAGAGTAACTATCTTTGCCCCCACGCAGCTGGGGATGCTGTGAAATAAACTCGCTGGGGGCAGGCAAGTGACAAAGCTGCCTCTACTGTCACCCGCCGACCCCTCTGTGAAATGACAGTCATGTCTTTTTAAGGCTTGCTGGTTCAAGCAAAGGTTTACCTGGCAGCCAGAGACCCCAGAATTTCTCAGACCCCATACGGAGGTCTACAGAGGCCCTGAGGAGTTGGCTTTCAGAAAAGGTACACTCATTCCTCTGCCCCGGCGTGTCTACCTCCACCCGCCCCACCCCGCCTGCCACCCTCCCTGTCGCCCCCTAAATTTTCTGAGGTCATCAGCGGTCCATGGCAGTCCCTCCTGTCCCTGCCTCCGACATGCCTCCTGTCCCTCCTGTCCCTGCCTCCGACCTGCGCCCCGCTCTGGCGCACACCTAAGTGGACCGCTCTGCTCTCCGCAGGCCCTCCTGCGGCCCGTGGCCTCTTCTGTGGGTGGCGGCGAGTGCAGGAAAGGCCCGCCACGTGGCTGCGTGTTCTGGCCGGGGCGCAGGGATGCCGAGGGCTTTGCCCAATCCCACACAGCAACGCCCGAGAGCGGGAACCGATGGCCGGCTCCCTGCCTCCGCTTCCAGGGCTGCTCATAAAAAATTGGATTCTCACCTGCAACTCAGTTAGCTTCCTTTTTTGATATCAAGATGTTTTCTTACATTTGTCCTAGACAGACAGCTCTTATTCTGACTACTATGGTGGTGTATTAAGGAGCATTTTGTATGGATTGTGACTTTTCCCTTATGAGGGCCACAGCCTCTCAAATGACTATAATTTCTGTGGACCAATCTGTGTAAAGGCTACCTGTGTTGCCACGTCGCTTGTTCCCAGTGACCTGATCCAAAGGTGGTATGAATTGGACGCGCTCCCTTTCCCTGGGATAACAGTAAAATACCGTGCTCCTACGCGATGGTGCTGAGCCATGCGGACCCAGAGCGGGCCTGCCGGGGTTTTTGCACAATGCTCCAGTGAAATGACTGAGGTTTCATTGGTGACTGCCGGGCCAGGGGGAGGAGAGCTCTGGCATGACAAAGAATTAGACCAGAAAGCAGGAGGAAAACACGCCGGGACTGAGGTCCTTCAAGCTGTGCCGCGATAGGAGCAGGCAGTGAATGCAGAGGCCCGGGCTGCCTTGCCGTCCGCCCTGCGCTGAGCAGCCCAGGTCCGGCTTCCCTTCTGCCCTGTTTGGAACTGTAGGGAAACAACTGCCCTCAAAGGCCCCTGACAGACACACACGCAGGTGTCACAGCTGAGTCTCAGAAGGGGTGGCTGGTTCATTTAAAGAAGCCGGAAATGTGATTATAAAAAGTAGCCGTTTTCATAGTTACGTCAAACTCTTGTGTTTGTGATGCATAATACCTGGGTAGCCTGCAGGTTGCTCTGGGATGGCTGATACAGCAGCATTTTGCACGATGGGAATCTCTTCAAAGGCGGCGTCACCTGGGACCTTGCTAGTCAAGGTGAGCCCCTGGACCAGCGGCATCCGCGTCACTTGGCAAATGCAGACGCCCAGGCCCCAGCACTAGGACCAGCATCGGGACAGGCAACTCATGCGCACGGGAAGTCTGAGTGGCAGCCCTCGCTAGTGAAAAACAGCCTTGGTCTGAGAACTATCCATGGGCACCCCCCCCCACCCCCGTCTCTGTTCACGTGATCCTGGGCAAGTCATTTTTCTGTGCTTTAATTTTCCCATCTCTAAAATGGGAATCACTCATCCTCACCTATTGGATAGCAAAGAGTTGAGGACAGTGACATTGTATTCAAATAGGTTAACATTATTAAATAAGTTGCAAGATGTTATGAAAAGCATGGGTAAAAGTTGGAATGACAAATGTTCTTTAGTAATGATGATGGTAGCATTTTGATTTCACGGTGCTAAAGAATGAGCATTTTTTATAGCCAGGGCGAGATGGGGGCTCCTTCAACTCACCCCCATTCCACAGATCCTGTCGTACCTGGATGTAAGTAATTCTCCAGAAGTTACTTTGAGTAAGAACCCTCAAGGAGACAATTCAATTTCCAAATGTAAATTCCAACAACATACAGAGGGAACACTATTGCTACCAGTCCCCCGGCGAGAAATGAGGTTTTCTACAAAATGTGATTGCCTTTGACATTGTCGCCGTTCCTGTGAAGTGGTTTTTCAATGTTAAAAGAAGCTGTTTCTATTGGGAAAGGATTTGTTCATGTAAAGTTGAAAGTTTACGCTTGTTATGCATGAGTTCGAGCGAAGGGAGACAGAAATGATGTGGAAAGACATGAATGTTCAATGTCATGTGGTTTTGAAGGGCTTGTTTCCGAGCCTTAATTATGATCTGTCATTTGTGTGGAGTACGTGGTTCTCGGCACACGTGGGGACGGGACGTGGGCCCCCGGATGTCTTCCCACATGCATCCCCTTCACCTTCAAACCCTCCTTGCCCTGCTGAGTGAATCCTCCCCCTAAGGAGCTGGTGTGTAGGATTCAGAATTCCATTTCCAGTGGAACAGCAAATTCAAATTCTAGATATTTTGCTCCGAAGGCGAAAACTATGATGGTCAAACATCAGCTTTCTACAGTTAAAAAAAGGCAGGTGACATCATTCTAGAAAAGCATGAACACTCTACACATGATTTTATTTGATTTTCTTTATTTGATACATACAAATACATTGGTAGGAGACGAGACCTTTCTTGTACATTAAAACCAAATTGTTTGTATTCAGCCATTAATTCCTTTGAGGGCACTTTTTTTTTCTTCTAACCTTCAAAAGACTGTGATATTTAGGTGACACAATCAAATGATCTGGAATCCTAACTTATGCTGGATTAAAGAGTCGTATATACTCTGATGGGCAGAGCTGTGTTACTTTTACTGGGTTTATCATCGTCTCATCCACAAAAGGATTTATGTTAATAACAAAGGCCACTTGTTCTGTAACACTCTTAACTGGCCATTTATGCAAAGACCTTGGCAGACGGTAAAAAAGATCAAAGAGAGGTGGCCAGACACAACGGGCAGGGCAAATGCCCGAGGTCCAGCTTCCCTTCTGAGCCCGGTGGACTCTGTGAACAACGAGGCACCTAACCTTTCTGGGTCCCAGTTTCTTCATTTATGAAGTGGGTAGAACTAGATTCTTCCTTAAATCCCAAATTTTACCGTTCATAGGGCAAGGAGGTCTCCTCACTTATGAGGGCCAGAGAGGGACGCAGGCTGCTTCCAGTCCTAAGTGCTGGCAGGGAGTGACCACCGCGCTTCAGGGTACGGGGCACGAGGCAGCGTGCTCTTCTACGTGGGACGCCCTTTATTTCTCGAGCGCGTCTCTACGTATTCCACTGACCGAAAACCGTTCACGTGAGTCACTCTAAGACTCTGTTCAGCTCTTTGCACGTCGAGGATAAGGCTCAACAGTAGGGAACGTTTCCTGAGCTCTAAGCACAAGTCTGTCTTTCTTGGGGAATGCTACCACCTGTCAGCAGGGTGTGTTTTAATTATCAATTCAACTCCACGTTGGCAGACAGATACTGTCACATAGCGTCCTTGGAGAGAAACTTTTCCTTGCGGGGGGGGGGGGGGGGGCACGAGTTCGAATTTCTGCACTTTTGGATCGGTGCTTCTCAGCACCCGTGAGACACGTGCTGGTATCCCCCAGACTGTATTCCACGCGGTACTTACCCCACACGCGTCCCCAGCACCCTCGTGTCTCCGGGCCTGCGGTGAGCTGGCGCGGGAGGGTGGGCCTGCCATGGGCGCTAGTCAGTGCTAGGACAGCAGCGACACAGACCCCTTTTAGTCTTGCCGCTACGCCTCACCAGCTACTCGGGTCTAGTGAAAGGACCAGACAGAAGACTCGAGCGTACGTAATTGAAGCGTCCACCTTACTTGACCTTCTCTGAATATCAACTGTCTGCTACTAAGAATCGAACTGATGCATGTTAGTAAGACATCATTTGGGAATTCTGCATAACTTTTATTTATTAATATTAATTCATTTTTGCCAAGGTTCCACGGTTTCTCCACTGTAACAGCAGTAAGAGTCTTTTCATACCAAACATTCCTCCTTTTATGAGTCGGAATAACTTGATGCTAAAAGTCTAGTAAAAACAGCAACGTTTAAAATGACGATACGGCCAGTATCGATGATCCAGCTTTGCATTTTGACTTCTGACATGTGACCCTAAATATTTAATTTGGGGCCATAACTGGGAAATTAGTTATGGAAAAATCTAACTCTAATTTAAAAAAAAATACAATTTGCATAGATAGATCTTTTGTCTTTAAATAAGTACCATATATAGCAAAGTATTAAATAAAACAAGAGAGTGCAACATACAGAGAAAAGTAACTATGAATTCATCACACCAGGCTGTTCTGCATTTGAGTTGCATTCACAACACTTGCAACACCTAGGGAATGGCCATCCAAAGTTGACAGTGCTTGCTCTTTTTTCATTGTGTTTATTCCAAAAGCTTCACATTGCTCATGTGTTTTTACATAAATCTGAAATAGGGTATGTATCCCATATGTCCATGTGGTAAAGTGATCAACAAAAATATTTTCAGCATTTAGCACCCCACACTGTCTTAAAGGGAACCCTGACTGCAGTAAATTCATACTAATTGACAATTCCCGGGAAGGGGTTAAAACACTACCCAGGTACAAGTGGGTGGCCATTACAAATGTTACCCAAATAAAAGCCAGAAACAGAAAGCCAAAAAACAGGTCCCTAAGGCAGGCATGTGTCTTAAATGATATCATTTGTCAAGTTTCCAGCATCTTGTGGTGAACACAAAAAGAAGGTCTATGT
>VSMD01092503.1:0-26990 GCA_008750895.1 Mirza zaza | reverse complement strand
CTCTCTATCAGCTGTATCCAGATAGGAGCAGGTGGCACTTGCTGTGCCCTACAGAGGGAGCTATCCTTGACTGGCAGCTCCCACATTGACCCCAAGGCCAGAAGTAGCATTTAACAGAGGTGGCTGGTCTAAAGCACACTGTACATTGGGGCTGGTTGCATTATAGGGACTATTCACATTATAGATGGTTATTTTTATCTGTTCAAACAATCCTGGCAGAGGATTAAACTTGATTCCTAGACCATGACACAATCCAGCATAATTTTCTTTTCCTAAATTGGTTCAAATTGGCCGTTGAGGCAGCAGAAGGAAGATAATGAGAGGGAAAGGTGAATAAATTGGTCTTCGTGAGGTCATGGAGCTTTATATATGTACCACGGACTGGACTACAGATTATTATCCTTGGTAGACTCAGGACATCATTTGGTGGTTTCAGGAAAGATCAGATCTGTGAGTTCAGGGAAAGAAAATGGTGAATTGAGGCTGGGTGCAGTGGCTCACTCCTGTAAACCTGGCACTCTGGGAAGCCGAGGTGGGAGGATTGCTTGAGCTCAGGAGTTCAAGACCAGCCTAAGCAAGAGTGAGACGCAGTCTCTACCCAAAATAGAAAAAAATTATCCAGACAACTAAAAAGATAGAAACAAACAAACAAAAATTAGCCGGGTGTGGTGGCATGGGCCTGTAATCCCAGCTACTTGGAAGGCTGAGGCAGGAAGACCACTTGAATCCAAGAGTTTGAGGTTGCTGTGAGCTGGGCTGATGCCACAGCACCCAACTCTAGCCTGGACAACAGAGTGAGACTTTGTCTCAAAAAAAAAAACAAAACAAAACAAAAAAAAAAACGAAAAAAGAAAAAGAAAAGAAAATGGTGAATTGGGAAGACTATGTCCTGTGGAGAAATGGAGATAATGAAAACTTTGAACCAAAAGGTAAAATGAGTTTGTTGTACTTTTTATATTTCATCCTGAAACTTCCCTATTAAGTTCTAGTTGTTCTTGTTAAGGGATCTTTTTCTTTTGTAAGCTTCAGTTGCTAAGCTGTTCTCAAGAGACTCCTAAACATTGGCATCAGCACCAGTGAGGAAAGACGGCTGCAGCCATTAAACAATCATAAAAAGAGATCACCCAGAATTTGTTGGTGGGGGTGGGGAGGGTGGGAGGCTGGGAGGAAAGGAGGGTGGAGCAAGGTGGCCAAATAGAAACCTCCAGCCATCATCTTTTCTCAGGAACAACTAATTCAACAATTGTCCATGCAAGCAAGCACCTTCAGAAGAACCAAACATTAGGTGAGCGACCATACTACCTGGTTTTAACATTATATCAAAGAAAGAGGCACTGAAGAGGGCAGAAAAGTCTATCTTGCATTGCCTGTGCCACCCCTGACCCCAGCAATGCCCTGCCAGTGCTTGGCCAGCGCACTGAGTGAAGAAAGAATCTGCATGCCTGGAGGAGAGAGAGTGAAGTGATTGTAGAACTTTGCATTGAGACCCAGGGCCTCCTGGCATAGGGGAACAAAGCACAGGGTAGAATTCTGAAGGGGCCCATGGAAGGAATATTTTGACCAGCCCCACCAGAGGGAAATCCTCTGCCCTGAAGCCTACATTCCAGTTAGCCCTACCACTGGCAGACAAAGAGCAGCCTAGGACCTGGACTAAATTTGTAAAACAGGCCACAAGGGCTGCAGTCCTTGGGCAATTCCTATGGCTGTGCTGGGCTTGGAGTGTGCGTGACTCAGTGAGACACCAGTAGCTGCCACCAAGCCAGTGCCTATGCCACCCCTCCCCCACCCATAGGCAGTGTGGCTCAGGGAGAGTATTCTTCTGCTTGAGGAAAGGAAAGGGAAGTGCTCAGAGGACTTTGTTTTGCAACTTGAGTACCAGCTCAGCTACAATAAAATAAAGTACCAAGCAGTGTCCTGAGGTTACTGAGTCCAGGCCTTAGTTCCTGGAAGGCATTTCTGGACACACCCTGGGCCAGAAGGAAACATGCTTCCCTGAAGGGAAGGACCCAGTACTGGCAGGGTTCACACTACCTGCTGACTAGAGTCCTTGGATTTTGAACAAACATCAGAAGTAGTCAAGCAACAGTCACCACTAGTTTTGGGTGAGACTAAAAGGGCCTCAGGTGTGACCTGGTGCTGGTGGCCATGAGGGAGTGCCCACATCACTCTTCCCCCAACTCCAACAGCCCAGCACAGAAAGTAGGGGAAGAGAGTGAGAGACTTTGCCTGGTAATCCAAGGAATTCTCTTGTACTTACCCAAGCTCACCAAGGTGGTACCAGCAAGAGCTTGCAAGAATCACAGCATCATTGGGTTTAGGGAATGCCCAGTGCTAATACAACAGCAGTGACCAAGGACTTAGACCACAATACTCCATTCCCATTGAGTACCTGGAAAGCCTTCTCAGGAAGGATGGGTTCAAATAAGCCCAGACTGTGAAGATTAAAATAAATACCTAATTCTTCAATGCCTAAGCATTGACAAACATCTACAAGCATCAGAAACATCCAGGAGGCCAGGAGTGGTGGCTCATGCCTGTAATCCTAGCACTCTGGGAGGCTGAGGCGGGAGGATCGCTCAATATCAGGAGTTCAAGACCAGCCTGAGCAAGAATGAGACCCTGTCTCTACTAAAAATAGAAAGAAATTAGCCGGACAACTAAAAATATATAGAAAAACATTAGCCAAGCATGGTGGCGCATGCCTGTAGTCCAAGCTACTCGGGAGGCTGAGGCAGAAGGATTGCTTGAGCTCAGGAGTTTGAGGTTGCTGTGTGCTAGCCTGATGCTGGGGCACTCTAGCCTGGGCAACAGAGCAAGACACTGTCTCAAAATAAATAAATAAGTAAATAAAAAAGAACATCCAGTAAGACATTTCCTCATCAAATGAACTAAGTAAGGTATCAGTGACCAATCTCAGAGAGATGGAGATAGGTAACCTTTGGCTATTCAAAATAGCTGTCCTGCAGAACTTCAACAACATAGAGAAAGAATTCAAATACCTATTAGAGAAATTTAACAAAGAGATTGAAATAAAAATAAATCAAGCAAAAATTCTGGAGCTTAAGAATTCAATTGACAAACTAAGAAATACATCGGAATTTCTAAACAGCAGAATTGACCAAGCAGAAGAAAAAATTATTCAGCTTGAAGATAGGCTACTTGAAAATATAGTCAGAAGAGAAAAAAGAAAAATAGAATAAATAAGAATGAGGCATACCTACAAGATCTAAAAATATAGCCTCAAAAGAACAAATCTAAGAGTTATTGGCTTTAAAGAGGAGGAAGAAAGAGAAATTGGGGTACAAAGTTTACTTAAATAATAACAAAGAAGTTTCCAAACCCAGAGAGATAACAATATTTAGGCACAAGAAGATAATAGAATACCAAGCAGATTTAACCCAAATGAGACTACCTCAAGGCATTTAATAATCAAGTTCCCAAAGGTCATGGATGAGGAAAACACCCTAATGGGGAAAGAAGAAGAAGAAGAAAAAAAGCGTATAAGAGAGGTCCACAAAACGACCAGAAATCAAATGACAACACGGCAGTAGTAAGTCCTTGCCTATCAATAAGACCATTGAATGTGAATGGGCTCAACTCTCCAGTCAAGACAACATAGAGTGGCTGAATGGATAAAATTACTATATATTGTCTGCAAGAAACACACTTCACCTGTAAAGACACACATAGACTGAAAATAAAGGGATGGAAAAACATATTCCATGCAAATGGAAACCAAAAAAGAGTAGGAGTAGCTATACTTCTATCAGATAAAATATATTTTCAAGACAAAAACTGCAAAAGAGACAAAGTCATTATATATAATGATAAAGGGGGCAATTCAATAGAATATAACAATTCCAAATATGTATGTACCCAATAATGGAGCACCCATATATATATAAAAATATTATCAGAGCTAAAGAGAGAGATAGGCTTCAATACAATAATTGTTGGAGACCTCAACACTCCACTTTCAGCATTGAACAGATCATCCAGACAGAAAACAAAGAAAGATTGGACTTAATATAGACCAAATGGACTTAATAGATATTTACAAAATGTTTCATCTGACAGCTGTAGAATTTATATTCTTCTGCTCAGCTCATGGATGTTTCTCAATGATAGGCCATATGTTAGGCTACAAAACAGGTCTCAAAAAATTAAAGAAAATTGAAATCATACCAAGTATTATCTCTGATCACGATGAAATAAAACCAAAAATCAGTAAGAAGAGGAATATTGGAAAATATACAAACACATGGAAATCAAATAATATGCTCCTGAATGAAGAGATTAAGAAGGAAATGAAAAATTTCTCAAAACAAATGAAAATGAAAACATAACATCAAAACCTATGGGATACAGTAAAAGCAGTAATAAGAGGAAAGTTTATAGCAATAAATGCCTACATCCAAAAAGTAGAAAAGCTTCAAAGAAACACCCTAACAATGTTTCTCAAAGAACCAAAAAAAACAAGAGGAAACCCAACCCAAAATTAATAGAAGAAAAGAAATAATAAAATCAGAGCAGAAATAAATGAAATTGGAAAAAAAATACAAAAGATCAATGAAAAAAAAGTTGGTTTTGTGAAAAGATAAACAAAATAGACACACTTTAACAAGGCAAAAAGAAAAGAGAGAAGGCCCAGATAAATAAAATCAGAGATGGAAAAGGAGACATTACAACCGATACTGCAGAAATCCAAAGGATCATCAGAGACTACTATGAATAGCTACATGCCAATAAATTAGAAAACCTAGAAGAAATGGATAAATTCCTAGACACCTACAACCTGCCAAGACTGAACAAAGAAGAAATCCAAAACCATAATAAACCAAATAACAAGTAATGAGATAGCAGTAATAAAAAGTCTCCCATCAAAGAAAAGCCCAGGACCTGACGGCTTCACTGTTGATATCAAAACCAGAGAAAGACACAACAAAAAGAGAAAACTATAGACCAATGTCTTTGATGAACATAGATGCAAAATTCTTAACAAAATACTAGCAAACTGAATTCAACAACACATTATAAATATTATTTATCATGATCAAGTGGGATTCATCCCAGGGATGCAAGGATAGCTCAACATAGGCAAAACAATCGATGCAATACATTATATGAACAGAATGAAGGACAAAACCATATGAATATTTCAATTGATGCCGAAAAAGCATTTGATAAAATTTAACATCCCTTCATAATTAAAAGCTCTCAAAAAACTGGTATAGAAGGAACATGATAAAACATGATAAAAGCCATATAAGACAGACCAACAACTAATATCATACTGAATGGGGAAAAACTGAAAGTATGTCCTCTGAGAGCTGGAATAAGACAAGGATGCCCACTTTCACCACTGTTAATCAATGTATTAATAGTACTGTAAGTTCTAGCTACAGCAATCAGAAAAGAGAAAGAAATAAACGGCATGTAAATTAGAAAGAAAGAGGTCAAATTACCTTATTTGCAGATAATATGGTCTTACATCTAGAGAAACCTAAAGATTCCACCAAAAAACTATTAGAATTGATTTTAAAAAGTTCAGTAAAATTGCAGGACACAAAATCAACAAAAATTAGTAGGATTTCTGTATGGCAACAGTAAACAATCTGAAAAAGAAACCAAGAAAGTAATCCTATTCACAGTAACTACAAATAAAATAAAATAAATAGGAATAAACTTAACCAAAGAAGTGAATGATATTTGTCATGAAAACTATAAAACATTGATGAAAGAAGTTGAAGAGGACACAAAAAAATGGAAAGATATTCCATGCTCATGGATTGGAAGAATCAACGTTGTTAAAATATCCATACTACCCAAACAATCTACAGGTTCAATGCAATCCCCATCAAGATGCCAGTGACATTCTTCACAGAAATGGGAAAAAAAACCTTAAAATATATATATGGAATCACAAAACACACAGAATAGCCAAAGCCATCATGCGTAAAAAGAACAAAGCTGGAGGAATCACACTACCTGACTTCAAATTATACTACAGAATTGTAGTAAACAAAGAAGCATGGTACTGTCATAAAAACAGACATTTAGACCAATGTAACAGAATAGAGAACCCAGAAAAAAAATCTATACATCTATAGTAAACCTATCTTTGACAAAGGTGCCAAGAACATACAGTGGGGAAAGGACAGTCTCTTCAATAAATGGTGCTGGGGAAACTAGATAGCCATGTGCAGAAAGATGAAACTAGACCCTTATCTCTTGTCATATATAAAAATCAAATTGAAATGGATTAAAAACATAAATCTAAGGCTTGAAACTATGAAACTGCTAAAAGAAAATATTGAGGAAACACTTCAGTACATTGGTCTGGGCAAGGACTTCTTGAGAAATACCCTAAAGCATAGGCAACCAAAGCAAAATTGGACAAATAGGATCATATCAAGCTAAAAGGGTTCTGCACATCAAAGGAAACAATCAACAAAGTGAATAGACAAGTCAGAGTGGGAGAAAATATTTACAAACTATCCATCTGATAGGCATTAATAACTAGAATATAAGGAACTCTAACAACTTGATAGGAAAAAAATCAAATAATCTGATTTAAAAATAGGTAAAGGATCTGAATAGATATCTCGCAAAAAAAGACATACAGGTGGCCTACAGGTATATGAAAAATGCTCAACATCATTAGTCATCAGAGAAATGCACATCAAAATTACAATGAGATATCATCTTACCCCAGTTAAAATGGCTTTTTATCAAAAAGACAGGCAATAATGAATGCTGGTGAGGACGTGGAGAAAGGGGAATCCTTGTACACTGTTGGTGGGAATGTAAATTAGTACAACCACTATGGAAAATAATATAGAGGTTCCTCAAAAACCTAAAAACAAAACTACCATATAATCCAACAATCCCAATGCTGAATATATATACAAAGGATGGGAATTCAGTATATGAAAAATATATCTGCGCTTCCATGTTTATTGCAGCATCATTCACAATAGCCAAGAGAGAGAATCAGCCTAAGTGTCCATCAGCCGATAAATGGATAAAGAAATTGTGGTATATATACACAATGGAATATTATATAGCCACAAAAGAATGAAATCCTGCCATTTGAAACAACATGGATAGAACTGGAGAATATTATATTAAGTGAAATGAGAGAGGCACAGAAGGACAAGTTTCACATGTTCTCACTTGTGTGAGAACTAAATATTAAAAACAATTGATCTCATGGAGACAGAGTAGAATGGCAGTTACCAGAGGCTGGAAAAAGGGTAGTGGGGAAGGGAGAATAAAGTGGGGATGGTTAATGGGTGCAAAAATATAGTCACATAGAATGACTTGATAGCACAGCGCAGCGACTATAATCAACGTAAGTTACGGTATACTTCAAAATAACTAAAGGAGAGAATTGGAATGTTCCTAACACAAAGAAATGTTAAATGGCTGAAGTGATGGATATCCCAATTACCCTGATTTGATTAATTCACATTGTATACCTGTGTCAAAACATCACATGTACCCTACAAAGATATAAATCTATTATGTACCCATAATAATTAAAAATAAAAATTAAAGAATAAAAATTTTAAAAAGGAGATAATCCAGCTCTTTTTGTATGTCAAGCCAAAAAAGAGCAGTGGTGCCCCCAAAATGCAGTGTGTGTGCATTATTGGGACATCATTTCCAGTGGAAAAGGAGACAGAATGATGATTCAATTGTCAGGATCTTTTCCTATGTTATTGTCATCTTTGAAGGCACAGCACAAAGTTGTATCCAATCGCAATTTCTATTTGCTAATACATCTCTTTCTTCTTGAAAACACAGTGGTCTGAGTTCTTTGACTTCATGGTAGAGATGGCAGATGTGGATTGAGTTCATCTGTCAACAGTGTCTGGAGGTGTTCTTGACTTTGGAGGAGTCTCCATCTCTACATCCATGTCTGTCAGCTGTCCTAGACCTAGGAAAGTTGAGAGGGAGACTTAGATTGATTTATAAACTTGCAATTTTGTGTCCTCCTCAATTTGAGAGAAGGGAGGAAAATTATATACCAATTGCCTTCAATTTTAGTTTAAGCACACATTTTAAAAGTCTGGGTTAAAATTTCACTATCAAAATAATGAGTTTTTCTGATCATGGTATAGTCTCTTAACTCTCACCACTCCCATAATTTTCTTGCTATATGAATGAAAGCCCTGGACTTTGGAAAAGGAAACAGAAGTTTCTCATAGCAGGGCAAAGGCAGGGATTGCTGTTCTGACAAAACAGAAGCCATGTTTGGAAGTATGGAGAAAGGAGGACATTTTCCCCCAAAAGCATGATCAAAACCATTGGGGAAACGCACACATCCTGTCTGAAACTAGATCTATGGCATGCATAGTGAAAAGAACATAGGCCTTCAAATTAGACTGAATCTTGTTTTATTTTGTTTTTCTTAAAAGCTGTATAACTTTGGACAAGTCGATTCACCAGACTTTAGCATGCTTGAGAATCCCCTAGAGGGCTGTATTCACACAGATTTGGGGGACCTGCCAAACTTTCTGATTCAGTAAGTCTTGGGTAGGGTTCAAGAATTTGCACTTCTAACAAGTTCCCAGGAACCAGACTTTGAGATTAACCTAAGTCTCAATATTTTCATCTTTGAAATGGCGCTAATGTTACCTACCCCGCAGGATTGTTGCAGCAATAATACCCAACTTGTTTTGAGTACTTACCATGTGCCAGCCAGGCACTACACTAAGCACATTACAAGCTTTCATTATTTAATTTTGACAGAAGCCTCACAAGGAAGGATCTGCTTTGGAGAGTTTGCTAGGTCAAACAGCTAAGAAATAGCAGGCAGAATTTGAACTCAGGCAATCTTGGCACCAGAGCCCGTGCTTTTAACCATGTCCTTATGCCATCTTTTGAAATTAAATGAAATCATGTGTAAGGCATCTATCCTGGTGTCTGGCACATGGGTGCTTAATACATGAATGACTGCTGGTAATTTTAATTTGATCTTTCTTGAAATGACCCAAGGGAAGGAAAAAAGAAGAAAAGAACACTATGGAAGATGATGTGCCTAGGCTCCCAGTGGTGGCTTCTGTCACATGTTATCAGGCTGGTGGTTTGGCTCTCTGAGCCTTTCTGCTTCCTTTGCTTTATAGCAATAGGTATGCTAGAGAAAAGGGTATGCTAGATAGTCATAGGAAATGCAGTTTTCGGGGTTTCACCAAATCATGCTGTCTGGTGTGATTTATCATGGCTAAAGCCCCTTGATTTCACTCTCCCAGGTTGAAACAAATTCTCAACCCCAAAGCAGGTAAAATTATCACACATCATCCGGACTGGCTTAGGCCTGACCAGAAAGAACTGTTAAGAGCCAAGCTTTGACATTCTCACAAAAACTTAAAACCACTGAAGTTTAAATATATTCCCCGGAGCCAACTCACTTGGACTTTCTGGCTAATGTAATAACACTTTAAAAAATCATAAGACCGGACATATAACTGTTCTAAAAGAAAAATAGGAAAAGAACATAAGAAGATACTCCTTATTTGTTGCTTCATTCTTCCTTTAATAAAGTTCCGTGGAATGATTCTCCTGAAGCCACTTCCAAGAGAGTTGCTTAAAATTACTAACTTTTCTTAAGAAATCAGAGCCTTTATGTTTATAGGCTTGTAAGCCTCAACAAGCCCCAAACCAAACTTCGAATTAAAAAAATCCCCTGGTTCAATGCTTTAATAAGTATCATGAGCACCAGAAAGAAAATGGCAATGTATTACGGAAGATGTTGCTACTGATACTTTCTGTATTTGGCTGTATTTGGAAAATAATGCCTTTAAACTCAAACAAGGCCTTCGATTTGGCCTTTCTCATATTTTTTCACGTGTGCCTGAAGAAACTTTAGTCATATAGCTCAAACAAATTCAGTAAAACTTACAATGCAAAATCTGACACTTAGAAAAATTAGAGGGATTTTTTTTCCCAAAGTAGGAAACACAGCAAAATCCAATTACATATTATGGTTGTAACTGGAACTATTCTGGTTACTCAGGATTTAACATCTATTCCCTTGAGAAGGTAATATGGATTTCCAAAGACAAGGGGAATATGATAAATGGGGACATGACTTTTATTTCTGTGACTATGAGCATTAAAACAAAAATATATACGTGCATACATATATTTATATGTTGTACATTTTCCCATAAGTTATTATGTATTGAAAACTAAGACTTAAATGAAATTCAGAATAGAAATCACAATTGGCAAAATTGGAGTGTCTTCATCAAGAAGAACAATGCATTTTTCTAGTTCTGAGCAAGTTATTCTAGCCCTACAAGAATTGCATTTTTCCATCCAGATACCTTACTTCCAGAAGAGGATGTTATGAGGATTATTAGGACAATGTTAGCAAATGTATCTAGAGCTCACTGGTAGGAGGTGACACTGGAAATCAAAGCATGATTATGTTCAGTAATTTTGATAATTTAAGGCCTATCTAACTTTTCTGACTAATGCTTCGTATACAGAGAAACACAAATATCAGATCCTAGTGCCTGTAAAAAATTCCATTGCCAGTTATTGCTCTGTACTTATTAGCTGAAGACCTTTGATGTTTTCTATCTACAAAGTTTCTAATCTTTCTGAGAAACAAATGAAGCACTCATTCTTTTACCGTTTACATTTAGTGCTTTAATTTTGTAATTCCATCTTCCCTCCTCCTTCTTTCACACTTTGCAGATCTCACAGGTGTCTGGTCAGACCTGTCAGGTGAGTCTCTGTTTGCCTGTCATTTGGGAGCTGATGGTCTTACCTGGGCATGGCTGATTGCACAAAGCAGAACTGGGGTTAGTTTGAATTGCAGGTGTGAGCAATCAATGTAGATCAGCACTAATCCATCAGCTATTAGAACCGTCAAGCTGCTGCAGGCATGGTAAGAGAGCCAACTGTTGAATGTGACTGTACGTCTGTGTGTGTAGTCACTCAATGGTGTCCAGTACTGAGGGATCTTGCATTTACAGAACGTGAGCTCTGGGACTCTCACAATGACACTTCTTTATTGAAGCCCCATTCTGTTCATGGCTGTTTGAGAAATCATGGTGATTGGAGACATATAAGAAATTGATCACATTTCCAGGTAGCATATAACCCAGGAGAGACACAATGTTGTGTACCATAAGAAGTAATAGCTCAGGCTATAGAATTCTGGGATCAAATATCCATTCTGTCATTTACTATCTGGTCTTTGAGAAGTTTCTTATTTTCCCTAAGCTTCCTTTCCTCATCTATAAAATAGAGTTAATGCCTACTTTGAAGTGTTACTATCTCTGGCAAATGGTAGGTGCTAAATACATGTTAGTTGTTGTTATTGTTATTTTTTTACTATTATTATTAGAAAGCAGTACATGTTAAGCGATATGGTGTAAGAACAGGAAGACACTCTTCCCAGTCTGAGAGTCCAAAGAAGATTTCAAGAGGGGTGGGATATGAGGAACTTGAATCTTAAAGGTTCAGACAGAATTAGAAGGAAGTGGAAGAAACAAAGGGTGTTCTTGGATCAGCAAAGAGTTTATTTAGGTTGGTGTGACAGTTTGGAGACAAAGATCTTTGGGGTCCAGTTTGTGAAGGACTGTGCTCTGTAACGGGTTTGTCTTTACAAAACGAATTCTGAGATATAAGAACCCTTGCATCCATTTATCAAAAGATTACATTGTGAATACTATCACTGATTCACCTGTCATGTAAAAAGCCATGGCATATAGAAAGGCACACTTTCCCTTCTTGCCAGTAAGTTCTAGCGATTCCACAGTCAAAGAGTACATTAGAAGTAACTTTTATATCTGAGAGCATTTCCCTTTGATTAATTTTAATTCTGCAAACATGAGGGAGGAGCCTCCAAGATATAAGGAGGTTGCCCTTGGGGTCCTTTAGTGAGTTTGTGCTTCGTATCAAAATATGGGTCAGAGCCTGTGATTTCCCAGAAGAAAATCACAGCTTAAGACTGAGATACACAGAAAGGTGACCTGTGAGCAGAATTAATTGGTCGCACTGTCAGATGTGATAGAAAGAGTGATAGAGGAAGACAGAAACCTGCCATTTATTAATGGGGAGGCCCTGAGGCAACTCACCTCTCCTCCCTGGGCCCCAGTTGCCACACTTATAAAATTAGGGTGTCAACTGATCATCAGTGAAAACCAAATTTCTTGTTCTAAGTATTTTTCTTAGGCAGTAAAAGCCCTTTAAGACAATTAATCCAATGCAGAATATAGGTGCAATATATAAATGCAATATATAAATGACATAAAAGCAGAGCAGCGCTGGCTGGTGGGTGGAGGGCCCTGCCAAGGCCTCAGGGTACTCTGCTTTGTGCCCCGCCTCCGAGTGGGGCAGAGACAGATGGCTTGTTTCTTTCTTTCTTTTTTTTCCCTCATACTGAAACACCGTTTTAAAGAGATGGGCACCGTGGCCTCCGTGCGGCTGGTGTCCAAGCTAATAGACTGCAGGGCTGCTGAGATCCCATAGACTTTCAATATGCTATAATCCTGTAACAGCTTTCAGGGGTCCTCAAACTTTTTAAACAGGAGGCCAGTTCGCTGTCCCTCAGACCATTGGAGAGTGCGCACTGTGGGCCCAGGACGAGTCAGCTGCTAAGCAGAACAGGCAGCAGCAGCGAAAACACCCTGAGGGCTGGATAAATGAGCTAGGTGGCCCACATGTGGCCCGCAGCCATAGTTTGAGGACGCCTGGAATTAACATGATAGCACAGGACTGGGAGTTTTCAATTTTTCCATTAACTTGACTGGAAAGTTTTAGAGAATAAACTCATTTCCCTGGTCCTCTCTTTTAGCATAGTGAATACTATTTACTTATACAGTGGTTTTTATTCACAAGGCATATTTCATTTTAATATGCCAGAGCTCTAATACCAAATGCCCCTAGAGGAAGTGTATTAAAATATATCTGATTGTACATTAGAGCTATTCTTATTCGGATAGGAAGCTATCTTTATTAGGAATTTTATCGAAGTTATTGAAGTAAAAATCCTGACTGGCATTGGAACAGAGGTGAGGAAACTGAAAGGAAGAGATATTTCTCAGCAGGAGAAGAGTCTTCCACTGGAGCTGGTTGATACTTGACTGACGGCCCGCCATGTGAGCGTAGCTGTGGGCACACAGAAGGGCAAAGTATTCATCCCTTTGAGAAGTTTGAGGAAATAGGAAAACAGCTGAAAGGTTGTCATCCTAACCCTTCATAGTATCCCAGTCCACTCCTGCCCTGCCACAGCAGTTAATAGTAAGCCAGAGAAGGTAATGCCTTAAAACAAGGGCTCCTAGCATTGTTATCCTCCCCTCAGCGGCCTGCCAACCTTCAGTGGAGAAGAAAGTCAAGGCCTTGACTGTCTCCGATGCTACCAGAAATGTGGACCACACTCCAAGCAGGATGACTATGCACATACTACAGAATTAATGCATCATAGGCTCCGAAATCATAGTCCATACCCAGTCACCAACTGCTATTCTAGAATACCTGTGGCCAGTTAGCATGCTCCATCTCAGAGGAGCAGCCGAACAGACCAGATGATTCCTATGCCCTTCTTGAGCCACTCAAACTTCACCTTTGCAACTCGTAGGCCTCTGTGGTTAGTAAGAGAATGTGGTCTTCTCCTTTGTGCCTCATTTACTGTCATGTATTCAATAGGTAGGTTTTATCCTGGAAGATTTACCTTAAGAAAGTCTTAAATTAATCAATAATTCCATGAGATTTATACTTGAAATTCTATGCTAATTTCAAATTCTATACTAATATTGAATTACTATGCTGGTATTTTCATGCATCTAAACATGCATTTTTGTTATTGTATATTTTAAAAGGAAAATGAAGAAACAAGCCCTGACAAACAGAAAAGTCAACAGTGAGTTGAATTCTGTATGGTGACTCCACTGGAAGAGATAGCTACATTATTCCTGCCATGTAGGAATGTTCTAATTCAAACCCTAATACTTAAAAAAATCCCTTAACCTCTTCAATCCTCAATTTCTTTTTCTGTAAAATCTTACTTTGCAGAGTGATTGTGAGAAATAGAAGGATTTTTTTTCCTTTTTTTTTTTTACTTCCTAGCATAGTTCCTGGCATAGGAACTGATAAATAGTAACTTTATTATTGTCATTTTTAGTTTCTATTTGCTAACTGATTGATTCTGTAGATGACTAATTGTGTCTGAACTATGCAGTCATTAAACACAAACGACTCATCTGAACTTTTCTAAAAGACATATCATGCCTAGGACTGAAGATCACACCAGCTATGTGCATACCAAGAGCATGCAATCAGCAACAGCCCACGGTCAACCATCTAATGATATGTTGGCATTCTATAAATCAGAAGTATGAGTTCATTATAAATTGTAAGTAAATACTAAATAAAGTACTATAATAAATACTTTAATATGTTCCTGTGCATAGTTTAGTGTTTAGCCTTTTTGGAGGCAATTCCAATATAGTTTGGTTCAGACCAATTCCTAAAACACATGGGATTAATATTAAATAAACACATTGGCAAAGTTAATATCAGGGAAGTCACTTTCCAGCCTTCCTAGCTTAGTGCTAATGTGGATAAAATTTAAATGGCTAATTCTAACTAGAAAAGAAGGTTGAAGATCTATCTCCTCTCTATTCTTTGGACTACTTTGCTGGCTATGATATTTTTCTTAGCTTGTGTGAGAAAAAATACTCAGAAAAAGATTGCTAGGTATTTCTTTACTTTGGTGCATTTTTTTTCAGCCAACATATAAGACCTTACTTAGATGACTAGCAATTAAGGAATTTTTGTGGTTTATTTCCTGATCTAACTGCTTACTTCTGAAGAAAGCAATTCTGACAAGCTTGAGTTAACCTGGATTTTACCAAAACTGTACAGCCCAAAACAAACAGTTTTGAAAATTTTAGGTGGAACAGTCAGGCTGGAATTTTAACAATAAAATACTTCATAAGGTTGCTTGTCCTAGATCACAGGGACTTTATATTTTCCTCTTGGATACTGATTTTGTAGAAAATAAACCCATCTTCCTATGCACTGACTTCATATTTTAGTAACATTGGAGACCTGCAGCTGAGCAAGTAAGGCAAGTAGATAAATCAATGATGATAATTGTACTTATAATTTCACTTTGAATTAATAAAGTCCTTTACTTATAAAGATCTCAATACCGTTTTTATAAATTTGACCTCGTTGTTCTGTATGCATTAGTTGAATATGGATTTAAATTTTAATTCTTTTTCAAACATCATTTTAAGGAAGAAAAGACCTTTTAAAATCCATTTTCTAGGAGGACAAACTCAGAGATGTCACATTCAGGGTCAAGATGTAGAACTTCCTACTCCTGATTATCAGTTAATGCTGAGTAGTGCTAGCATCAGGTGAGGCCTGAGTTAGCAGCTCAATATGTCCCCAAAGATCAGATATTTCCATGTCTTTGTTTGCCATCTGTGGTGTTGGCTTCATTGGAGGAAGCCTTACTTACTGTTGTAAGATGACTGCCAGGAATGACTAGTGTTGTTTGCTGCCTGATTGGCCCAGCAGATGAGTATGGCCATTGTTGTTGCAGTATTCTCTGCAATGGCCCTGAGATTCACCCCAATTATACTGGTTTAGTCACAGCTCAGGGAGGCCCACCAATCATGTCCATTGGACGACTGAATGCAGAATGCCCATTGGTCTCATTAGAGTCACAGGCTCCATATCTAGAGCCCTGAGCAAAGTCAACTTCACCCAAAGCACATGATCCAAGATTGTGGGAGGAGAAATTCCCCTGGAGTAGCTAATAGACAGAAAACTCCAAAGTGAAACACAGAAATGTCCATGGCATTGATCACCAATGTAGCCATGCTTTGGGAAAATACTGTTGAAGATGGAAGTGGGGTAAGAGTAGGGTGGGTGAATGGAGAACGAGAGGGTAGAGATACTGGGGGCTTTTGAGCAGGAATGTGACAGAGTCAAATGGCAATTTAGGTACCGTGTTTCCCCCAAAATAAGACCTACCCATAAAATAAGCCCTAGCAGGATTTCTATGCATTTGTGCATTATAAGACCTACCCCGAAAATAAGACCTAGTGATGGGCGTGGCTACGCAGCGTATCTGCACAACCCATGCATTTCATCGCAGAGCCATAAAGAAGAGGAGCAGCCCTTCTCATCTGCCCCATGAGAGCTCTATTGCTCGGCATGAGAGATTGAGGCCAATAGTTCTAAAGGAAATAGAGTCGCAAGAAATTCAGGATGGAATTCGAGGTTTGAAGAGTTACGATGATGTTCCAGAAGAAGACGACTTAACTATATTTGAATAAATTTAGATTGTTGTACAGTACTTAAAAAAAATAACACATCCCCTGAAAATAAGCCCTAGGGTGTCTTCTTGAAGAAAAATAAATATAAGACCCTGTCTTATTTTTGGGGAAACACGGTACTTAGTAATGATAATGATAATATCTTGCATGGCTAGTGCTTTATATTTTCTAAAGCACTTTCACTTACCTGAGACCTTTAGATCCTCTTGTACTATAAGAAGGGGCAGAGTATATAACTATTTTGCAGATGAAATAAGAGTCCAGAGAAATTATGTAGAGCTAATGACAGAGCCAGAATGATTATTCAGGTAACTTTTGCTGTACTTCTCTTTTTATGTAAATTATCATTTATAATATAAATTATTATATAAATTTATAATATTTATAAATATTATAAAGTTAGAATATATTATATACAAACTTATAGGTTGTATACAAATTTATATTATATTTATGAATATTTATAATATATTAGTAAATTTATATAATTATATAAATTTATAATGTAAATTATAATTTCAATATAATTTTAAAAATAATATTTATATAAATTATATGTACAATTTATAATATAAATTATTATATCAACTACCTCAAAGATGATTACTTAGTTTTTGAAGGTTTTTCTAATTCATTCACAAAATACTTATTGAATGTCTGCTATATGCCAGGCATTATGTTAGGTGTTGGGGCTCAAGGCATTTATTAAGAGTTAATACCACATAAGCCAGATTATGAGTCATCAACTAAATAAAAGTGTAGAGTGGGGCACCATTAATTTAGTCTTGAAAGTGGTGGAGGGCTAGTTAGGGAAGTCTCTGAACTATCTCAGCTAATACCTTGAAGACAAAGGGTAAACCAGATGAAAAGCTGGAGGGACAAGAGTGAGGAGAGAGCAAAGCTTTCCCACAGAGGGAACAGCATGTACAAAGGTCCTGGGGTGAAGGCCTGGCATGTAAAATAAACTGCACAAAGCTGAATATGGCTAGAGCCCCAAGTGCCAGAGGTTGAGTCGTGGAGATGAAAGAGACTGCAGAGATTGGCTGTGGCCACACTACAATGTGTCTTGAATGCTTTGGTTCTTATCCCGAGGGAATGAGGGGACATAGAAAAAGTTTTAGAAAGGTCACTTCACTTACAGAATGGAATATAAGTGAGGACAGGGGAAGAAAATGGGACAGACAGCCCATTATGACTGTTTCAGTCACTGAGGGGTGAGGTGATGATGACCCGAATTAAGGTCGTGTCAAAGGAAGAGAAATAAATATTTAAATTTTTGAGACATTAAAATTGAAAACTTACAAAACAGTATTTTACTCCAAAGAAATAATAAATTATGTCTACTCAGAACACTTAGTTTTGTCTGTTCATTCAAGTTTCACTTAAAATTTTTTTCCATTAGATTTCCTTTACTCAGAAAACATTTGTTGAGCATTTACTACAAGTCAAATATTCTAACATTGTCCAGGTATTGCCATTCTTTTTGGCTTAAGTTGTTTAAAATTTGCATGATGTAGACAGCACAAAGTTGGTGAATTTCAGCCTTACTTCGTTTCAGAATTGTTCTGAATTAATACTATTTTGGGTGTAAGAAAGTTGTGGGATAATGTGTTTTTAAGCACCTTTTTCTAAATTAAAATCTTTTTTGTTTTTCTGATGATATTTAGGAGAAAGTCAAAGAAATATATTGAACAAATTACTTTACCACTTGATATAACTATATAAAATCACTACAGAAATCCCAATGCATTTTGTGGGACTTGCTCAAATTTTAAAATTAGGATGAGTCTATACCCAGCAGATGCAAATGAGAAAAGGTATTTAGCTCCCACAGGGATTTGGGAAAACATGCAACATTTGATTACTAATTCATTCAGCTAAATTTTGATGAAGTCTAATGTTTAAAAACACTGTATTTATTTATGGAATTAAAAGCCTGCACACTCTTCCATTATCAGCAGGCCAGTATATTCCTCACCCAGGTATCAGCTCCTCTAGTAATCTCTAAGCTGTTGTGGCGCTTTACAACTCTGGCTGATAAAGGCAATTCTAATTTAGTGCTCACGTTAATTATCAGTAATATTAAATGAATATATTGGAGCTATTTACATGTGTCATTCATAGTTCCTGTATGTTAAGGAAAACGATTATAATTGTTCTTATTAGTTATCATATTTCATTCTTCTGCAATGAAATTCTCTTTTGAGGGGTTTTGTTTTGGGAATATCTTAATAAAGAAAAAGGGTTTACAATATCTTGAAATATTTCAGTGCTTACAAGGCACTGAATAGCACTTTCTAATTCATTAGTCATATTTTATTGGACAATTTCTTTGTGTTATTGTATTTGTTTCTGAGCACATGTAAACCAGATTAAAAAGTAAAAATGGGGTAGCCAGTCAATCTTCCTTAACTGATAACTGACAAAAGAAATTATAATAGAGAATGAAAAATAGAATATCTCTGAGATTTGAAAAAGTTTAAATTTCTCTTTATTTTTGTTCATAGCTTTGTTAGGAGTTGAAATATGAAAACATGAAGCATACCTTTTGTTGCCTAAATATTACCCAATTGGAATCCAGCTCATAGTAAACCTGCAGGATAACTTGTTTTCATAGCACCTTTTCCCTAAGCTGAAAGCATTTTGCTCTATCCTATATTGAATAAAAACTTATGTCTCTAATATGTGGATTACCTGTCTGCTGTAGATGCCCGATTAATTTTCAAAGTTGATTCAGTATTCTAAACTTTGTTATAACAATGAAAACCACCAGATGTTCACTTGAATTGATGTAATAGAATGCCTCAGTCATTTAGTGCAATTGGGGAATGAGTGTTTCAAAAAATGGATTATTTGCAAATAGCTGAAGTTCAAATCTTTAAATCATTTTCACCCTGAGCACTATTTATCAGACAAAGCTCAAGTCAAGATTGCCTTTTTTGAAAATCCTTCCCTAATCTCTGCCCCCCTGGTTAGAGTTTATGCTTTTTTTTTTGTATTGCCACATCATTTTGTATTGTAAGCATCTGTTCTACTAATCTGTCCTTATCAGCCTCCTCCCTGCTACCCCTGCAACTAACTCACTGAAAGTTGGGATTCTGTCATGCTCACCTTGGTACTTCCAATGCCTGACACCATATCTCATACAGAGTAGGCAGATTTCACCATGTACTGGAAGCTATTTGAAAATAGAACATATATTAATATTTTCCTTTAAAGTTTATTAATAATAGTAATCAAAATTTGATCACTTAGACCTATTATTATAAGCACAGAGGTTTGTAAACCCTCCAAATGTATGTCCATCTCACTATACCTGGCTGAGTGGCCTAGGGTTTGTGTCCTCTTTAACAAATTCCTGGAATGAGGTGGGTTCTTGATGTTGGATCTCTAGAGCAGTTGCAGAATCCTTTGGGGTCCCTTGAGCTGATTCCTAACATCGGAGTGTCTCTGCCTCAGTTCTTTAATTGACCTCATCTCTCTGCCATTTCCAATGACCCTCCTTTGTCTCTTTTCTCTTTAGTTTCAGTGTTTGTTGGCTCTTAAACCAAATGATTTGGTTTTCAGAATAATCACCATCCTTTTCTTCCCAATACGTAGGCCAACTGGTCCCAACACATTTTATGACATCTTTTTGGTTAGTTTCATTTACTGTTTGTTTCTCAAATGTTCATTTACTTGTCTCCTTTTTTTCTTTATTGACAGAAGAGCTGTAATTTTTTAAAATTCTAGACTCAACTGCATTCTGAATGCTTAAACTGAATGTTTAATGATTCCAGAAAGTTACTTTCTAGAAGAATGAGGTGTTAACTATAATGAATTCCCATTTCAAATAATTCCTTAAACTTTAATTTTGTGTCCCACAGAAATATAAATCCCACAGAAATATAATTGAACTTTGCAAGCAAAAAACAGAACATTGTACAGGTATCAAATTTATTTCAAATAATTCTGTAATTTTTTTACTTTAAATCTTCTTAGGCTGAGATTCTTCATTCGTTTCCTTTAAATTCTTCTAAGACTCTCAATAGCCTTTACTTTAGAATCTCAGGACTCTTACTTTAGGCCACGTTTCTGACAGTTAACCCAAATACTTTCTGCAGTGCTTTTTGCCTCTTCTTTATGGCACAATTCCCAGGGAAAACACAGGTTCTTCGTATACTGCCAATCATAGTCCATCTCTATGATTAGATAAGTAATATATGTGGTGACTACTCCACTCTCTGTTCCTTTGAGCCAAAAAAACCATTGATTTTTAAACCCCCTACTTTTAGAACTTATGCAGAGACCTGCTAATGTAATTGTTGCTCCTTTCCAAGATGCACATTAGAGCAGCATTTCTCAAAATACAATCTGTGGACCACCTACATCAGAATCAGTCTTAGTTAATATTCAGTGTAAAAAAAAAAAACTGCCTCAGAGTTGCACTCCATATATTCATTTATCCAGTATTGGACTTTGTTTAAAACTAAAAGTAACAAAAATAAGGTGAGTATTCTATTAAGTAAATTTTGATTGTGGTACACTCCGAATCTCTGATTTTCCTTCCTTGCCTGGCCCAAACCAGCCTGTTTCATTGTGTTGTGATGATGAGAAAGCCCTACAGAGGTCAAATAATCTTTCTCAGTTATTTTTGAGAAAATCTCCTCATTTTCCAATCCTAATTTGGACTCTTCTTTCTGTCCATACTCTCTCTAGGTGAGTACATCTAATTTCACGGCTTTAAATGACATCTATAAACTGATGTCTTCCAAATTTATAACTCTGGCCTGACCTCTCCCTTGCACTCAGACCTATATATTCAATTACTCACTTGTAATCTCCATTTGAATGTCTAACATGCATCTCATACCCCATGATCAACAAAGTTTAAGATGACCAAAATATAATTCTTGATTTCCATCCTGACATCTAAAGCCCATCCTTCTTCAAGCATTCCCTATTCCAATGAGTGGCATTATATTCATTCATTTTCTTAGGCCAGAAACCTAGGAGTCTTTTCAGATTCCTCTCATTCCTCATATCCTGTCTGTTAGCAAGTCCTGTTGGTACTTTATCCAACATATATTCTGATTCTGACCACTCTTCACCCTCTTCACCACTAGCATGCTGCTCCAAGCCACCGTATCCCTTGACTAGCTCTTACAGTAGCTTTGTCACTGTTCTATGAAGGCTTTCACTCCTGTCCTCCAACCTCCACCCAGCAGCAGAATCACCATTTCATACTGTTAGTCAGTCACCGGTCAAAACCCTTCAGGGCCTTCCAGTCATACTTAGAACAAAGCCTAAGGCCCCTGCCATGGCCTATAAGGGGCCTACATGGTGTAGCCTGCCTACTTCTCCAACCCTATCTCTTACCACTCTGTCCTTTTTTTTTTTTCTTTTTAAAATTTTTCTTTTTATTTTTTTGAGACAGAGTCTCACTCTTGCCCAGGCTAGAGTGCCGCAGCATCAGCCTAGCTCACAGCAACCTCAAACTCCTGAGCTCAAGCAATCCTTCTGCCTCAGCCTCCCAGGTAGCTGGGACTACAGGCATGTGCCACCATGCCTGGCTAACTTTTTATATATATTTTTAGTTGACCCATTAATTTCCTTCTATTTTCAGTAGAGATGGGGTCTCGCTCTTGCTCAGGCTGGTCTCGAACTCCTGAGCTCAAACAATCCACCCACCTAGGCCTCCTAGAGTGCTAGGATTACAGGCGTGAGCCACCGTGCCTGGCCTACCACTCTGTCCTTGTACACTGAGTTCCTAGCATGTTCCTACCTCAAGGTCTTTGCACGTGCTGTTTCCTCTGTCTGGAATGCCCTTCCCCACGTATCCACCTGACTTTCTCCATCATTCCTTTTAGCTCTCGGCTCACATATCATCTTATTCGAGAGGGGTTTCCTATCTAAACTGCCATCCTTCCATAACTCTTCATTTCCTCACTCTGCATGCCATTTCTTCAAAACATGTGTACTAGCTGGCATGATATTAATATTACATACTTATTATTTATGTTTGTTGTCTGTATTTTGCCTGTGTTACTCTACTGGAAGTGGCACTTCTCATTCAGTACTGTCTCTTAAGGCCCCAGAACAGTACTAGCACCTAATGTCTGTTGAAGGTATGAATTTAATCCATATCCCTTCTTTATATAATAATTCTTCTTTATATCCCTTCTTTATATAATAATTTAGTTACACTATGGCTAAGAGTTTGAAAGAAACCATTTTGAAACTTCTCCATGACAATGATATTACTCAGTTTTGGGTCATTGCTAAAATCTGTTAGTCTTTACCTTCCTTTGTTATTTGAAAGTGTCTCCTTACGTCCGATCAGTCTTATTCTTTTATTGAAACGCCTCTCTTCATCTTGGCTGAGTGTTCCCGCAGTCTGTTGGCTGGGTCCTCCACCAATCTAGCTCCCAATTTAAATCATAGCACTGCCATAATTGTTTTCATTATTTGATATCACTTTGGTTGTGTGGATATAAGTTACCCACAGAATTTTCTCTAAGACAGTTTTTGATCTTTTTTTCTTATTTATGAGTTAGATATACTTTGGACATGTTTAGTCATGTTTTTACTCTCCAAGTGGCAATGAAAATATGCTAAATTGGATATAAGGATATGAAAAGCTCCTTTTTCTTAGCTTTGCATCATCAGCCATGCTTATGTAGATAGTTGAATATATTATGCCCAGAATTTAGTATATGCATTAAATATGAGTTCACTAGGAAATGTAAAAATAGAACAAAATACAACACTTTGCTCACAGATTGGAGGTGAGGTGATTGGTATGTTAATTAAAGGTGACCTCAGCACTCTTAATATTAACCTCCTGATTTTCTCCAGTGTTTCAGGTGGAAAAAAATTATTCTTCAATATTCGTAAGAATGAGATCGGATAAAGGACACAAATGAAGTCCAGACCAAGTACAAAAACATGAGCTCCTTCTCCTGGCTGCTCAACTAATGCAGACTTAGTCTGAGGATGAGATAACTATCTCAACAGCCATTCCATTGCTCAGACTTCAAATTATAGTAATTATGACAATTTGTGCCAATAGCCACGAGGTGGGATTTTTGATGTGGTTAAAAATAACATCTGTAAAACCCAATAAAAATTACATTTTGCTAATTTTCTGATAAGATACTGTTTTAACTACACTGTGTCTTCTGCTGCTGCCAGTTTTCAATTAGAGCATTTCTTTAAAAAAATTTTTTTAACCCATTTTGTCTCCTGGATCCAATTCCATCCTGAGCAATGCATTTGTTTTAATGCTCTTAATTAATTTTGTGTGAATGTTGCCTTTTAAACTGATATTAATCTTTGAGACTTTATTAATGTGCTGATTACTGAATCTTGATACAAAAAGACCAGTAGCACGACTTAGCTTGTTCTTTCTGGCTTAGAAAACAGAGCTCCCAAAGCAGCCTCCTCAGCCAGGTCAGTGCAGGAAAGGACAGTGATGAAGCAAATAATGAGACTACTAAAACAGGTTGGGCCTGCAGTTCTGTCCAGCTTGGAAATTGCCAACTTACGCTAGGGGCAACAGCTGTTGGTGATAGCTCACAAAGAGGTGCCCTCAGGTGCATTGTATCAGTGCTTCATGCGTCTCCCTGTGCTGTGTGTCCCTATTCTCCTTTCCTCTTGTTTAATTTTGATGGAAACCATTATGTATGTTCTCATCTTTTAATTTTACAGATGATAAAATTTAAGTGTGGAGAGCTCAAGTAGCCTGCCCAAGCTAGGCCAGTTGGTGGATGAGTACTAAAGGCAAGGCTAGCATGAGGCCCTTTTGATTCTTCTTCCACTGGTCCTTTAGTCAAATCACGTCCTTTAGTCAAATAACTCTAGGCCAATGTGATTGTGTGTGGGTAGGGTTCACCCCTGATTCCTCCGAAGTTATCCTCTTCTTTATCTTTGTCTTTCGTTTACTCCTTCTTTCCTCTAAACAAACAAATAAAACTCTCCTTGGATCTAGCATCTTCCTCCAACGACCACCTCACCTCTTTCCTTTTCTTCACATCTATACTTCATATAAGAATAGGCTGTGCTTGTTAGTTCCACACTTTCACATGCGCTCAACAACATGCCACCACTAAACTGAGGCTGATTGGTGACACTCTTTCTCAAACCCAGTCTTCCCTCCTCATTTCTGTTCTTACTGCCACTTTTCTGGCCCTCACCATCTCTCCTCTGACCATGTGGGTATTCCGTGGGCAGGGAAATAGGAGTTTCTTCATCTACTCATTTACCAATTGCTGAGGACATTGTACTAATAGTCAGCAAGACAGACATGATTCCTGCCTGCACTGAGCTTACAGAATCTTTAGGCCTGTTCTGTCTGAGATGAATGATTAAATACCCTCTCATCGCCTCTAATTTTCTGTTTTTCCACCTTACATATATCTGCATAATCCTCTCACTCAAAAAAATTTTGTTTTACTATAAAGACCGTAAGTCGATAATCATGTCCTTTTACATACATTAAGTTCTGAAATATAGCAGCTAAACTAATAGCTTAGTTATTATTAGAAATTGGTTGGGATTTTTGGGTGAATATGTATGTGTATGTGTTTGCATGTGTGCATGTCATGGTAAGAGTTTACATGTAATATTTCATGTGCTATTTCTCTGGATGGTACTTATCTGAAGACATTTTCTTACTTTGCCATTATTGACTAGTTTAGAAAATTCAAGGACTTTTTACAAAAAAAGAGAATTACCTTTTCATCCATTTTCTTCCACTTGAAACTTAGTCTTTTGCTGACTATGTAAAACATTGATTTAATTGATTTAATACTGTGTATTACTATCCAATTTGTGAATAATCATTTTCTATTAACCGATCCATTCCCAGAGTTATTTAAAACTTTCTCATTGGAAATAAACTAGACATGTATAGCTTAGTTTTAAGCCGAATATACAAACACTCATTATAGAACGACTCAGTTTTTTTGTTATTGTTTTATTTCATTTATGTTTTTGCTCAATCTTCTTAGAGCTTGAAGACTCAGATGTTAAAAAATTAGCCCTGGAGCTGCTTCCGGGAAAGAATGAGCGTGTAGAAAATCATGTGCGTTTGGCGGGTTTCGCTCTCTTCCTAAATATTTGATTATTCCGCAGCCGAGGGAGCCGGACACGTGAAGAGGTAGTGACGCCACCACTGCCGGAACAGACTGCTTCGGGTTCCCGGATGGCTACTACGTCTGTGGATTTTAAAACTTACGTAGATCGGGCATGTAGAGCTGCTGAGGAATCTGTCAGTATTTGCTATGAGACAATGGATAAAAGAAGACGGGCACTAACCAGGCTGTATCTGGACAAGGCCGCTTTAATATGGAACGGAAATGTTGTTACAGGGCTGGAAGCCCCAACTAATTTTTTTGAGATGTTGCCTTCTAGTGAGTTCCAGGTCAACATGTTAGATTGCCAACCAGTTCATGAGCAAGCTACCCAGTCTCAGACTACAGTTCTTGTCGTGACCAGTGGAACTGTGAAGTTTGGTGGAAACAAACGCTACTTCAACCAGAGCTTCCTGCTGACTGCTCAGTCTACGCCTAACAACACTGTGTGGAAGATTGCGAGTGATTGCTTCCGTTTTCAAGATTGGGCTACTAGTTAAGGGGGGAAAGTCCATTCTCCTTTGGTCCATTAGTTCCAGTAACACATTTATGTGAAATTAATTCATTTCATTGTAGAAGCACTATAAACTAGTATGTGCTGAGATGAAATTTCTTTAATCATTTTTTATTCCTAGCAGCACCTTTTCTAGTAGCTGCCAGTTTGAATTGTTGGCCTTAAGAGCTTTAATGCTAGTTTTTTACATGCCTTATATACATTCCACTAATGACATTCTTATAGTAGTATCAAACACATGATCTTGATACTTAACATACTCACTGTGAACCCAGCCTATCACAAAAATAAAATCCTTTTATAATACTATCCATAGGATATCAGCACAACATAACTCTGGGAGGAAGTGGAGTGGTTCTTTTTTTTTTTTTGGTTATTAGGTTAATTTTGTAGTTTTTTAAAGCACATGCCTGTTTTCAGTTAGCATTGATAATGCAGTTTTAATATATGGCTTTTTCAAGTCAGTTCAATGAAAACAGTGCAAATTTAGGTTTGTGTAACTACTCTGACATTTGTAATTCTACATTGGAATTACATGTAGAGATGTTCAGTAGTCTTTTAAATTTTTTATGTTGGCATGTTTTCTTACAAAGTGAATTAAATCAACTAGAGACATATAAAACATTCTCAGTTGATACCTACATATTGGGTACGTTTGGTGGCTTAAAAGTCAATCTTAAAAGATTTTTCTTGGCAGCTCTAGGTCTGTAAATTTAGGTAATGTATGATAGTAGAACGAATAGCTTTAATGGGAGAATGAGGAATGAGAAATACAGAAATCCAAGGTTGAAGCCAAAAGTAAGAGGGGTGGCCAAATGGTAAATTTTTGGTACTTATTTTCTACCTCCTAAAAATGTAACTTATTTTTAGGATTTAACTCACTAAGTTAATAGGTATCCTTGTCAAATTGTCATGCATGTAACTTTTGTTCTAAAAATTATTTTTTAAGGTCTTTCCACCTCACCTCATACTTATCACCAATATATGTCTCAACTTATTCAAGAACTTGTGGGAGTAAAATGTTAGCAATAAGCCTAACTTTGTAACAGG
>VSMD01092500.1:0-33869 GCA_008750895.1 Mirza zaza | reverse complement strand
CCCCGCAGAGCATGAGCTACCCCCTCCCGGACACATACACATAAAAACGCACACACTCGCGCGCGCGCCCAAACTTGCACCCGCTCAAAGACACATTAAGGGGCACACACACACCCGGACGTACACCCTCGCCACGCACCCCCGAGATCGCGGGGGCAAAACCTCGCACTGCCTCTCTTTCCCGCCAGCGCAGACACGCACGCTGGCGCACACTCACGTGCCCCGCTTCCCTGGCCCGGAGTGAAAGGTTGCGTGCAAGCGCCCAGAGTCACACCTGCACAAGCATGCTTGCGCGCGTGCACGCTCATTTGTACTTGATCTTGCACCCAAACTCTTGCACGTATAGTATTCTTATAGTCGCACACACCGGGGTTGGGGTCTAGAAATGGAAGGGAAAATGGAATCTTGGAGCTCCCCCAAGGGAGAGAAACGCTGGAGGCCGGGACATTGGCTCAGGGGACGCGGCTTGGAGATGGTAGTCGGGGCAGTGACCCAGAAGCTCATCTTCTCCAGGAAAGTTGGGAGGAGGGAACAGGAAAAGTCCACAGGGTTCCCTTACACACTACGGCACTCCCTCACGAGGGGATTTCTCTAGAAGAGTGGCGCCGCGAAGGCGATCGAACTGCGTCCTCCGGGTCCCCCAAGGAGGGGAGGGGGCGGGGATGGAGGGGGCTAGAGAGCCGCTCCCGCCTCCTAGTGGCCAGGAAATGGTTAAGTCGGCAAGCCAGCAAGCGAGGGAGGAGCCAGCGGGTGCGGGAAGGGGTGGGGGTGGTTAGAAAGAGCTTCCTCGCTGTCCCCACACTCCCTCGGCGAGCAGCCCGGGCGCACGGACTGCCGGACTCCCGCGCGGACCGCGCTGCTGGGGGGCGCGGGCTCTGGGTGTTGACTGCCAGCCCCAGCCCTCCCCGCCCCGTCGCGCCCCGCCCCGTCCCGTCGGGGCCCATGGCTCCTCCCGAAGTCCGCAGCCCGGGGGGCGCAGGGTAGAGCGCCGCTGCCCGGCCACGAAGCCCGGGGACTCCCGGGCCCTCCCGGAGCCCCGCGGGGGCCCCGCCGTGCGTCCGGCGGGCTCAGGGAGCGAGTGGGAGCGCCCTCCCCCCGCCGCCCCCTCCCCCGAGCGTCGAGACAAGATGCTGCCCGGGCTCAGGCGCCTGCTGCAAGGTAAGGACCCGGGCCGGCGGGAGAGCCGTGGGCATCCTGGGGAGGGGAGCTGGGCGCCCCCTCTCCCAGGGCTTGAGGGTGGGGCAGCTGACGGGGTGGGGTAGTTTGGAGGAGGGGGGAAAGCTCAGCGCTGGGGCCGCGCCCCGGCCCCCAGGGCTGCTCTCAGGAGGAGGGCACCTGGCTTGGAGCCTGCCGGCGTGTGCGGGGAGCTCGTGACCGAGGGGGGACGCAGGGGCGGGCGGACCCGGCCGGGAACGGGGAGGGAGGCTCAGGTTCCGCTGCCCCGGCTCCACCTGCTCCAGGGGACGCTGAGGACTCGGGCCGGCTGGGGAAGCGCCGACTCAGCAACTCCTCGTGCCCGGTGCCTCAGCACTTTCAAGCCACCTGGGAGGACAGGGGGTGTGGGCAGGGGCTGTCTGGGAGGGTAGGGGGCGCAGAGGGAAATCCAAACGGCCCTCGTTGGTAAGACAGATGGAGGGCGCTAGAAAGAGGATAGTTCCACGGACTGAGTGACAGGCAAGGGTGTGGGCCAGAGACTGGGGGCGGGGTGGGGAAGGGGTCGGAGGGAGGGGGATAGGAAGGGGACTAAAAGATGGAGAAAGTGGTTAGGGCAGCAGAGAGGAGGGGGGAGATGGGAGGAGGAGGGGGAGGAGGAGGAGGAAGACTGGGAGGAGGAGGAATAAAGGTTAGGTGGAAGAAGAGTGAGCAGGGAAGTGGGACCTAGGTGAAGACCAAGGAAGGGGCGAGGTCCTCCAGAGCAGGGAAGGGGTGGAGAGAAGCCTAGGGACCCGGGCCCAGAGAATGGAGGACTGGGACCCTGTGCACTGGGATAAAAAAGGGGACTGGGAAGATCAGAAACCAGAGAAGGATGGCAATGGTGGATGGAGGTGGGGTGTCAGGCACAGGGGAGGAGGGCCAAGGATGGGCACTGAGGTTGAGGAAGGGGAGCCACTGCGGGAGGGGCTGTGGTGGACCGGGTTGGGGATGGGGCTTCTGAGGAGGGAGGAAGAGAAAGGCTGGAAGAGAGGGCCTGGGGGTGCTGCCCAGGGATGAGACAAAGAGGCTTCTGGTAACCACTCCACGTGGGAAGCCCTCCATTCCCAGAGAGCCTGCCTGTCACAGCCCTTCCCTCCGGGTGCGGCTGGTGGGCCAGACCGGGGCTCTGAGCTTAGGACCTTGGGAGTGGCTGCGAGGGAGACTGAGGACTTCCGAGTGGGGTGGCAGCCTCCGAGGGTGGGCAACCTGGCTGGCTCTGTGCTGCCATTTATATCTCCAGCCCCTCGGATCCTGCCGCCGCCACCACCACCACCACCACCACGGTGGCTGCTTATTTTGGGGTGTTACATTCTGGCAGAGTGAGAAGCTGTTTGCAGCAGCTCTAAACCCCCGTCACCCGCGTCAGTGCCTCCCCAGGCCCCTGCGTCACTGGCATCACCACCACCTCCATCCCACTCCTCAGGTCCCACCTCCTCAGCCCCTGCCCCCTCAGCATCTGCCCGCAGGCCCCAGCCCTTCCCTGAAGCCTGCTGCTGGGTGTGGAGCTGTTGCTTCTCCTCTCGGACCCTGCGCCCATCCTTCCAGAGCCAGAGGCCTCGGCTCCTTTTCCAGGGAGCACCCTTTCCTTCGAACACTCTGCACCAGCAACTCTGCCCTGTGGGTTGGGACCCTGGTTCCTGCAGTCTACCCTGAGTCCAGCTGCCTCCTCCTTAAGTCCCTTCTTCCACAGGGGCCTCTGGCCCAAAGAGTGGCTACTGGGGTGAGAACTTTGCTTCTGAGCCTTGGCACTCCAAGATTTGACAGCCCAGAGTCCTTGACAATGGCCCCTGGTGAATAGAGACTTTTTGGCTCTGGGCAGGTCAGCCTCCCAGATCAATACCCTGATCTGGCCTCTGTCTGCTTCCTCCCCTGTCAGTTCTGGCCATATCTTCTGGATGCTGGTCATCTCCTCTTGACCCCCAAATCCAGCCACTGCTCCGGAGCAATCACAACTTGAAGCCAGGAGATGAAAGTCGCAGGGAGAGCCCAAGTTCCTTCCTTACCTTGACCCTGAACAACCAAGCAGACCCAGCACTGTGGTTGGCCCAGCCATAGGCACGTGGGTGCAATTTCTGTCCTCCCTTTACCTCAAGGGCAGAATCTTTCACATTCAGGGTTGTTCTGTGCATGCTGTGCAGGCCTCCCAAAGAAAGGTCAGAGAGTCCCTTCTGACATGGGCTTACCACCCCTCCTTTCCAACCTGGGTTCCTCCTTGAACTAGCTGCCCGTCCTGAGGCAACTTATTTCATGTTTCTGGGCCTCCCTTCCTTCGCCTGCAAATGGGGAGCCATGGTATTGATTTCCCAGGCGGCATGCCATGTTGTATTCTATGGTTAAAGAAGTTAACATGTACCAATGCAGTGCCTGGCACTCAGTAGGTGCTCAGTAACAGATGGCTTCCTCCATGCCCTTCTCTACACTCCCCTACAACTCTAGTTGTCTCCTGCTGACTTCAGAGGAGGGGTGAGCAGAGAGGGTGGGGGAAGCTGCTACAAAGGGCTCCCCTCTGCCCATAACCCTGGAGGGATAAAAGGGAGGCTTCCCAGAAAGACACTGAAGGCGGCAGACTCAAGACCAGAGAGTCAGGAGGCCTGGGCTGCTGGCTCAGCCCTCAGTGGTGCTACCTGTGAAATGAGGTGAAATGCTCCCAGGTGGCTGCTGTATCCCCCATTCCAGCTCTGCCGCTCTGTGCATCTTGCCCACCCCTCTACCCTATGAGGGATTCACAAAATGAGGACCAGGAGTAGAGCTGTGGTCCTGGAGAGGGAGAGGAGAGACAGGTCTGGGGGAAGGGGTGGTAAAGAGGGTGAGAAGCAGGGGGTGGGGAGAGGACTCCTGCTGGCCAGGGCAAGGAAGAAGGCAGGGGGGGGAGGGAGAGGCGCAGCACCAGGCCTGAGGCCTCTGCCCCAGTGCTCCCTGCTCACCCAGCCCCAGTGGGCCTGGGGGCAGAGAAACCCAGAGCCCCTCACTTTCCCCTCCTCCTCCCTCCAGTGAGAGCTGCAGCCTGAATTATGGATGAGGCTCCTTGGGTTACAGCTGCTTTGCACGGCGTGGTGGCGAGGGCCAGAAATGGCAACAGAGTCACTGTTACGCAGCAGCTGTCACGCAGGGGCCCCCAGCTCAGGGTCCCTCCTCACGGATGGGGCCTGCTGGGAGCACCATCCTGCGCCGGGGTGGGTGTGCCATGGCTGGGGGGCTGGGGGGTGGGGAGAGATGGGGACACGAGGGAGGGGTGTGGGGAAAGAGGGAAGAGTGGTCTGATGTGGGCAGGTGGGTAAGAAGGGTGAGTGGGGCCTTTGCCAGCCCCCGCCGAGCTTGGGGCTGTGGAGTGGACCCTAACTCTGGGGCTCTCTGGGATTGGGCATCCTCCCCTCAGTCTCTCTCGGGCCGCAGCCGGTCCTGGAGGCTGGAGGAAGAGCTCCGTAATCCTCCCGAGGGCTGGCGGCCATCAGAGCCCACACTCCTGCGAGCTTGTGGATAACGGTGGGATTAAGGGATCAGAGGAGGATTTGGCTTCTTTTGGTGTCAAGTCCTTGGGGAGGTGGGGCTCAGAGGGTGACTCTGACAGGAAGGGAAGTGCCCTGGCTGGACATCAGGAGATTCTTCCCTGGTCCTTGCCCTGCCACCACTCTGCTGTGTAACCTTGGGCAAGTTGCTTGCCCTCTCTGAGCCCCGGTTGCCACCTCAGTAGATAGAACAGATGCTTGAATAAGATGCACCCGGTGGACCCTTCCAGCTCTGAAGTCTCCAGTTCTAAGCCCCAAACCTCAGCCCTCATGAAACCCACCCAGGGCCCCCCACTGTGCTCCCGCACCCCACCTCTTCCGGGTTCAGATGAGGGGTGAGAGACATGCTCCTCCACCCCACGTGGCTCTGAAAAACTCAGGAGGAGAAAGTAATCGTGAAACGCTGCACGGGGGAGGGGTGAGAAGGGCCGAGAAACGCGGAGGTGGTGTGAACGAATGGAACAGCAGCCGCTGTGTCACCGAGTATTACATCACACCCAGCCTACACACGCACGGGGCCCGGCACTCACACACACGCGGAGGACGGCCAGCACACGCTTGCACGCACCGCACTGGCGCAGCGTCGGGAGGGGCTGGGGACACTCGAGCGGCCCTGGGGTGGGGCGTGGGGTCCCCCACCCTGCACCTGTGTGTCCCCCTCTCTGGAGGCAGCACATGGGAGAGCCTGTGATGCCAATCCCACGCCCGGGGCCTGAGGTGCTTCATTTGGCGAGCACCTGGCTCACGCTGTTACCCCCAGTCGCACACGCAGACCCACATTCACACACGGCAACTTCAGGAGCACGAGACACTACACACGAAACAGCCACCTAAGCATGTGCGACTCGCAGCCTTGGGGACCCCCCACTCAAAATCTCTGACCCCTCGGTCTCTCCCGGGGTCTCTGAGCCAGAGGGAAGCCCAGGCTCTCCGGGTCCAGGAATTAGGTCTTCCCCTCCTCTGCCTTCAAAGACCTTGTAGGTCGCTCAAAGCAGCAGGGGTCCAGTCGCTGTGTGCCCAGGCAGTGGCCGCCTGGCTTTGGGGCTGTGGGCTCCCCTTCTCCCCCAAAGCTGCCAGAAGAGAATCCCAGGGCTCATCTGGAAATCATGATAAAGTGCAGAAGTCAAGCTCATTCCAGCCCAGAACTTTATTGGCTACAATGAGGGCAGGAAGACTGGGGACAGGGACGAGGGGCCCTGCACCCCTTGCTACTGCACAGGAGTACAGGTGCCGGCACTTGCCTCTCCGGCCCCCAGGCCCTTGGGCCCCTGGGCCTGCTTCTCCGTCTGATTCGTAAGGGTGGACCACGTCCAGCCTTCAAAAGTCACTTTGAAAAACAGTTTTTTATGTGACTTTGAACGAGGAGAGCCTGGGGTGTAAAATGCAGATTCCCAGGCTGTCCCCCTGGAATTCTCATGCTGGGGCAAGGAGGCTGCATTCTTTCTAGGACTAGCCAAATCTGTTGCTTGTGTCTGGTGGCCCCACTTAAAGATCCAGCGAGCCCTGGTGCCGCCTACGGCCCCTCCCAGCATGGAGAGGCTCCAGCTTTGCAAAGGTGAAAACTGCAGGAAGGTGAGAGAGGGAGGGAGGGCATTGGTCACGAGTGGGCTTGGCAGGGCCGGACCCCAGGGCGGACAGTAGGCCTTAAATTCACAAAGGGTCTCAAGTTAGTTCCAGTCATTCTCAGATGGGGTGACTTTGCTCCCCAGGGTTCATTTGGCAACGTCTGGAGACATTTTGGTTGTCACAGCCGGGGGCAGGGTGCTGCTGGCAGCTAGTAGGCAGGAGACAGAGATGCTGCTAAACGCCCTAGATAGGGCTGCCCCCACAGCACGGAGCTCTCGGCCCAACTGTCAGCACCAGGCAGAGAAACCCTGACGTTAGTCTTTTGACATTAATCTCCAAACAAGGTCAAACGTGCCATAGTGAAAACAGGCATGAAAAGACGATCATTCATCAAACGACTTTAAATGTATCACAGCGCTTTCTACGATGTCCTCTTGGTATTATGTTTTTAATATACCAGGAGGCTCAGAGAGTGGATGGAAGTGGCCAGGCCACTTGGGACCGCAGGGCTGCACCCAGAGCCCCCGGACACAGGAGCGCCAGGGCTCCGGGGCTTAGCGGGCGAGTGGGCAGGCCCCTGGCTGGCATTCTGCCCTGACAGCGCCCCCATGAGGGTTCGCTTCCCCTCCCCACAGCTCCCGCCTCGGCCTGCCTCCTGCTCATGCTCCTGGCGCTGCCCCCAGCAGCTGCCAGCTGCCCCATGCTCTGTACCTGCTACTCGTCCCCGCCCACCGTGAGCTGCCAGGCCAACAACTTCTCCTCCGTGCCGCTGTCCCTGCCACCCAGCACGCAGCGACTCTTCCTGCAGAACAACCTCATCCGCACGCTGCGGCCGGGCACCTTCGGGCCCAACCTGCTCACCCTGTGGCTCTTCTCCAACAACCTCTCCACCATCTACCCGGGCACCTTCCGCCACCTGCAAGCTCTGGAGGAGCTGGACCTCGGTGACAACCGGCACCTGCGCTCCCTGGAGCCTGACACCTTCCAGGGCCTGGAGCGGCTGCAGTCGCTGCATCTGTACCGCTGCCAGCTGAGCAGCCTGCCGGGCAACATCTTCCGAGGCCTGGTCAGCCTGCAGTACCTCTACCTCCAGGAGAACAGCCTGCTCCACCTGCAGGTGAGCCTGCCCCGCCCTTCTGCCAGGCCTCTCTGCTCCCTGTCCCCTGTGCGTCCCTCCTCTCCCCCAGGCCATCCTTCCTGCCACACCAACTCAGTCTCTCTATTTCTCTGTCTCCTTCCTAAGTTTCTGTCCCTCTCACTTTTTCCAGGGGCTTTTCTTTACTTTGTCTCTGTTGTCCGTCTTCCTCCTTCTGTCTGTCTGCCCCTCTGCCTCTCTCTTGCTCTGTCTCACCAACTCCCCAGCCTTCCTCTGTCTGCCTCTGTCTGCCTCTGCCTATCCCTTTCTGCCCCTCCCTGCCTCTCTCACTAACTTGCCTCCCCCATCTGTCTCCTGCCTCTTCTGTCTGTCTCCCTTCACACACCCACTCCGCGCACACCCCCATGTCCGTCTGGGTGTGTGGCTCTTTCCGTGATCTCCTTTCCCCATGTTTGCCTTCGGGAGACTCTGCCTTCCCCAGGCTCTCGTGCCCAAAGGCCTTTGTGGCTGCTTTTCTCATCCACCCCCACGTCTGCCCACACCACTGGTGCCCATAGAAGGTTCTGCTTCTCTCCAGCTCACTGAGTAATGGGGAAGGGAAACCCACACCCTTCCTAGATTCCCATTCCCCAAACCTGTCATCTTAATGCAAGGGAAGAAGGGGGAAAAAAAGGGTAAATCTGTTATGCAGGGAGAAAATGGATGCTCTGAAAATGGAAAGAATAACAGTAATTGTTATTTATTGTTATTATTATTGATCTAATTATTGTTTATTGTTGTTGTTATGCAGACTATTTGACAGTCAATTCCTCCTATTCCCCTATTCCCCAGGAAGCAATAACACACCCTCCAAACCACCCTGGGAGAAAAATCGTCCCCTGGCTACACAGCCTCTGGCTGGTGGGGGCCAAGGATATCCAAATTCTCCCCTCTCCCCACTTAAACCTGGAAGCTGCTTCCTGCTCCCCAGCCAGTGCTGGTGCCTAACTAGTTACCAGTCTGCTGGCTGGAAAGCAGGTCAGTGTGGATGATATTAAAGATAATAGCAACAGCAATAACAATTGACAAACGTTTACTGAGCACCCACCTTGTGCTAGATGCTAAGAATACAGTACCCATAGTGAACAAAACAGACCAAACTCTCCGCCTTCACAGAGACGGCATTCTAATGGAGAGGGAAAGAAGTAAAATGGCTTGTATATTAGAAAAATATGTCCTATGTTAATACCATTATTGCATAAATAGTAATTGTAATAATAGCAGCCACTATCACTTAATGGGCAGTGTTGGGCACTGTGCTAAGCTCTTTACAGCTATCAACTCTGCAATTTACAACCCTGTGGCATTTTTTAACCTCCTCGGGCCTCAGTCTGCCCATCCGAAGATAGGGGTAGCAAGAACACCTATCTCCTAGGGATTCTGTAAGCATTAAATGCATGAATAATTTGTAAAGCACTTAGAATAGTGCTTGGCATACGCTAAGCACTATATAAATGCTTGTTAAAGTACTGTTTTAAAAAAAGAAATGAGCCTTATTTAACACTCAGCTTGGTGGAGGGGCCCAACTTAGACCCCATCCTGGACATCTGGGTCCACTTCAAGGATTATACAGAGGTCACGGGTGGGTCCCAGAACACATTCTCCTTTCTTTTCTTCCTGAATTTGCCTAGCACCTCATGGTTTATGAAATGTACTCAGCCACCCTCATCTCATTTCTATAGCCCTGTTAGGAGGTTATTTTCACCTCCTTGTTAACAATGGGGAAGCTGAGGCTGGGGGAGCCCAAGACTTTGTAGGGATATAATGGCCTCTAAACATAAATCTCTTACTTAAACCACTGTCTGTGTGCCTAGGGACTTATGTCTTCTCACTGTCACGTTGAGACTCACAACAGCCTGGCAGTAGGGACAGTTAGGGCTAGTAAGGACATGGAAAGGAAGTTCCTGAGGCCAGACAGCCAAGAAGAGCTGGTGCTTAAGCCTGCTTGGTCTGACTGCATTTCAGAAGAAGGTCTGACGCACAGCTAAGTGGGCCCATTTTTGAAAGCACATGCTTTGGAGTCAACCAGATCTAAGTTCCAATCCTGGCTCTTAAATGACTTTAGACAAATTACTTAACCTTTCTCAATCTCCATTTCCCTATGATTGCACCACTACACACCAGCCTGGGCAACAGAGCAAGACCCTGTCTCTAAAAAAAACAAACAAACAAAAAAACAAAAAACCCTCCATTTCCTCATCTATGAAATGGCAGTTATGACAGTACTTAATGTTAATGCTTATTTAAGAAGTTCTGTAGGGATTAAAATGTAAGGCATTTAGCACAAGGCCGCACCCTCAAGATATGGGCATGTACTATAATTATTATTATTAATACTACAAAGACTATTGGTACTAAACTACTACTGCTAGGATCCTCACCTCCTTATCAATATATATTAGTTGTTCAGGAGGAATCTGGAGTCAGAGGACCTGAGTTTGAACCCCAGCTCTGCTATTTTCTGACTTATTTAACTTTAGGCAAGTTGCGTCCCCTCTCTGAACCTCAGTTTCATCATCTGTAAACTGGGAATGATGAACAGACTACCTTCCACAAGGAATGTGTGTAAATAATAAATGAGTTAGTGTATATAAAGCACACAGTTCCGTGCTGAATAAATTATGTTATTATGACCCAATCCTCCATCAATACTTGGGGCAAGAATAGCAATCAGAGCCCGGGGTCAGCAAAGGCCTGGGTAGAGGGGACCTCAGGTGGACACTGGGGTCTTCTGAGACGGGAAGTGTTTGTCCTGCACACCCCTGGCATGAATGGTATTGGGCATCATGGGAAGAAAGCATCTTCACACCTGGCCCTTTCTAGAGGAGGAGGAAAGAGACAGCCTCTGCCTGTGAGCTGCCTGGTGGAACTAGGCTGGGAGATGCCACAGGCAGGTGAGGGAACACGTGGGCTGGAGTGAGATCCACAGGATGCAGGTGTGACCCAAGATGAAGCCAGTCCTGCCCTGCAAAGGGAGCTTTGGAGGAAGCTCCAAAAGGGGACCATAGCTTTTCAGGATGCAGAAGGTAGAATGGAAATGGGGTGGGGTGAAGGTTCTCATGGACTGTCTGCTGTATGCAGGCACTGTGCCAGGTGAGTTCATTCATCAGCACATATTCACTACCACATGCCAGGCAGCGTTCTAGGTGCCAGGGATTCAGGGTGAACAAAAACAGTGTCCCTACTCTCCTGGAGCATATTTCTCACTCAAGTGTAGCCAGATGATAAAGACACCCATTTTCTCTTTTAATCACTGCAGTGGTCCCTGTGGTTTAGAGGCAGTCCCTGCACTCAGGCAGATCAGATCTGAGTTTGAATCCCAGCTCCACCTCCAATTTGCTCTAGGGCTTCGGGCAAGTTACTTAAGTACTGTGAGCCTCAATGGACCCATCTGTGAAATGGAGATAATAACCTGTACCTGGGGTGGAGGGTAGGTGGAGTTGTGAGGATTAGAGGAGATACTACTTGAAAGGGCTCAGCCCGATGTCTGGTCCAGAGTAAGTATCCAATGAATGGCACGTATCAGTTAACGTTTTAACAGTGAGGATGCTGAGGCTCAGCCATGTTAAGGCGCCAGTCCAAGGTCACTGAGCTAACAAGAGACACAGCCTAGAACTGGCCCAGGTCTGCCTGACTTCGGAGTGCAGCTGTTCAGAGCCCTGTCTTTAAGAGTTCACAGCCACATTTCACTACATATTAGCTGCTGGACCCTAGGCAAGTCACTTCACTTCTCTGAGCCTCCTTCCCCTAATCTCTGAAATGGAGATAATAATAGTATCCACCTTACAGGGTTGTGATGATTAAGTAAGTATGTAGGATCTGGGGAGCACAGAGCTTGGCACACGGTAAGCGCTCAGTAAGTTACCTGCTTGCCCGTGCTGACGTGGATGGTGACGGCGGTACCCATCGCAGACTGATGAGTGCTGAGCGGGGGTGCCTGGCACAGAGCAGATACTCAGTACAGCTTTGCTGAATGAATGAGGTACATCCCAGGCCTCGCTGCCGACTCATAAATATCAGATGAGGACCAGGATCTTAAAGATCCCCTGTCCCTTGTTCCACAGATGAAAAAACTGAGGCCCAGAGACGTGCTTGGAGCTGTCCAAGGTCACACAGCCCAGCAGCTGATTTGATTAGTGCCAAAGCCTGGAGCCAGGAGGTTGGAGGAAGGCAAGGTTAAGAACAGGATGCTGTCAGAAAAGGGGGCAGGGATGCTGCGTTAAGATTCCAAATGGATGCAGAGAGCTGTGAACTGGCCAGGGGGGAGGCAAGGGAAATGTGGTTTTTGAAATGGAAGAGGATGACTTTAGCAGACGCTCTCAGCCGCCCAGAGGGAGGGGGCGATAGGGAGGGTGGTGGGGGAGGGCTAGGGCTGTGAAAGTCAAGAGCTTATTAATGCACAGAGAACAGTTTTAACCATGGAGAGAGGAAGGACCGGATTTGAGAGCTATAGTCGAGGAAGTGGCAATGGGATTTGGCAACAGCTTGGATAGGGGGAGGGGGAAATGGACCCCAAGGCTGAGGCTCAGAGAGGGGAGGGGCAGGACTTTTGCAGAGAAACAATAGGAAGGAGAGGAGGCTAGAAAGAACCAAGAAATTCTGTAGCTCAAAAGTTGGGGCTTTGGGTCAAAGGCACCTGAATTCCCTGGAGTCCCTGAAGCTTCCATCTTTCCTTCTGACCTCCTGAAGTCCCAAAAATGCTAATTACCCCTGCTCCCTCTTCCACCCCCATATTGATCCTCTGACCATACATCTCTGGGTGTGCCCTACTCTCGCTGGCCCTCCATGAAAAAGAGCAGCTCTAATTAGCTGTTTGAGTGGAAGGGATTCAGGGCCCACTCCCCAGGTGGGCTGGGAAGAGAAGAACAAGGGCACCAGGCCATTGGGGAGGGGGGTTTGCAGGGAGCCAGTGGAGACCTGAGTGGGGATTTGGGGTGGTGGCAGCAGAGGGTGGAGAATGCTGGTGTCAGAGGCAGCCGAGAAGGTTGAGGGGGACGGTTCTTCGGATCTCAATGTGGCCAAGAGGAGGGCTCTTGGCAGGCTCAGTTCCTGTAGCGGAGAGGGCGGAAGCCAGATGGGAGGGGGCGAGAACAGGCAGGAGCACAGGAAGGTGGAGGCTGTGGGTGTGGGTTGGGAGTCAACGCCCTCCTCCCAACTGAGGCCTCTGACCAGGCTCCTGGGTGGCACAGGGAGGGGATCATCTCCCTAGGGAGAGAAGGGAGGCAGAGCCACAGTCAGGAAGCAGGACCCCGGCCTGGGCTGGCCTGAGCACAGAGGATGCTCGAGTCCCTGAGAGCCAGACCTCCCAGGGCCTACTGACCACAGAGATGCCCTCACTGTGGGAACAAGAGGGGAGGACCTCAAGGCAGTGAGGTCAGGGGTCTGGGGTTCTGGTCCCCTCTCTGGCAAGCCCTTTATCTCTCTGTGCCTCGGTGCTCTCCTTTGCGAAAGGTGGGCTGGGCTGGTGGGTGCCGAAGCTCTAGCTCCCATAATTCCCTGGCAAACTGGTTAAAATGCAGAGTCCAGCAGTCCCCTCTGCCACTGTGGGTCATACCTACCCCTGTTAATTCCAAACCCATATTTCCAAGGTCTTTTCAGCATTAACATGGCCTGACTCAGTGACTCTCCCCCACCACACCCCCCCACACACAACCCCACCCCCGCCCCAGGCACAGTAGGGGATAGTAATGCAAAGTGTCAGGCTGCAGCAACTCAGCTTCCTCCTTCCCTGCTGTCCCTGGGGGGTGGAGCTCATGCCTGGTCCCCTCAATACTCAGAGTAGCAGAACTTTTGATGCCCAGGGAGCTCCTCTTTCAGAGGGAAAAGGATGGGACCTAATTCTAACTGAGCCCCTAACCACCATTTATTGATGGGTGACTATGCACCTGCCAGGTACTGTACCCTTAAACAGCATTATATCATCTACCTCTCATTTAGCCTGCTTGAGGGGGTTTTTCTCTGTTATATATACAGAGGAAACTGAGACTCAGTGAGGCTAAATAACTTGCCCAAAATAACGCAGCTAGGGAAAAGACAAGCTGGATTTTGAACCAGGGCTCTAACTCCTGAGCCTGTGGGGTTCATCACTGGACCAAATCCCCGTTTGGCGGGCACGTGCCCAGCACTTCACTCACATGGTCTTTATGTGAACTGTCTTGTTGACTCATCACAACAAACCCGTGAAGTAGGTATGCCCGGCTCCATTTTGTAGACGAGGAAACGGGCACAGAGAGATTACTGGCTTGGCTAGTTACTAACGGCTAATTCACAGAATGCCTACCACATGGAAACCTCGTTCTAAGCACCTTAACACAGGTTGCCTCATTTAATCTCCACAAATTACAGATGAGGAAACAGAGTCACAGAGATCCTGAGTGGCTTGCCCAAGGTGGTACAGTCAGTTAATGAAAGATCCAGGATTTAAAATCAGAAAGGCTGGCTCCCCATTCTGCACACTTAACCACCCCCAGGTTCCCTTTCTGAAGTGTGGTCCTCCAGCAGCTGCTCAGCACACCTGGGAACAGGTACAGGCATGCAGATTGTCGGGCTCCACCCCAGACCTCCTGAATCAGAAACTTTGGGGCCATTCTCAGGGATCCGCAGGGATTCTGATACACGCCTGAAGTTTAAGAACCACTGACCTCAACTATACCGCTTTTTCCACAGCAAATAATAGGTTGCCAAGGGCTGGATTAGAATCCAGGACTCTATGATCTAAAGGTCAAACGCTTTCTATTCTGCCCTGTTGCCCCCCTTCCTTCCCCTCACCCATGCCCAGGAGAGGAGTCCTCCCCCGCCTCAGAACCGCTCTCTTCTTCTCTCCCTCCTTCCCCGCCCCCCAGGATGACCTGTTCGTGGACCTGGCCAACCTGAGCCACCTCTTCCTCCACGGGAACCGCCTGCGGCTGCTCACGGAGCACGTGTTCCGCGGCCTGGGCAGCCTGGACCGGCTGCTGCTGCACGGGAACCGGCTGCAGGGCGTGCACCGCGCGGCCTTCCGCGGCCTCAGCCGCCTCACCATCCTCTACCTGTTCAACAACAGCCTGGCCTCGCTGCCGGGCGAGGCGCTGGCCGACCTGCCCGCGCTCGAGTTCCTGCGGCTCAACGCCAACCCCTGGGCGTGCGACTGCCGCGCGCGGCCGCTCTGGGCCTGGTTCCAGCGCGCGCGCGTGTCCAGCTCCGACGTGACCTGCGCCACCCCGCCGGAGCGCCAGGGCCGAGACCTGCGCGCGCTCCGCGAGGCCGACTTCCAGGCGTGCCCGCCCGCGGCGCCCACGCGGCCCGGCAGCCGCGCCCGCGGCAACAGCTCCTCCAACCACCTGTACGGGGTGGCCGAGGCCGGCGCGCCCCCCGCCGACCCCTCCACCCTCTACCGAGACCTGCCCGCCGAAGACTCGCGGGGGCGCCAGGGCGGGGACGCGCCCACCGAGGACGACTACTGGGGGAGCTACGGGGGCGAGGACCAGCGTGGGGAGCAGACGTGCCCCGGCGCGGCCTGCCAGGCGCCCCCGGACTCCCGCGGCCCCGCGCTCGCGGCCGGGCTCCCCAGCCCCCTGCTTTGCCTCTTGCTCCTGGCGCCCCACCACCTCTGACTGCGGTGCTGAGGCTGAAGAGGCCGGTGTCCAACCCCCCAACACACCTCTCACCCCAGAACTGCGGCTCTGGCCCCAGCCCCCGCGCCCCTCCCCCTGCCGACTTGCTGCCTTCCTCCCTCCTCCCCCCCTGCCCCTCTCCTCCTCTGAGACCAGGCCGCCTCCCCCTACCTCCTGGGCTGTCCTGACTTTTGGCAGCCCCAAGGGGGCGTGTGTGGCGGCTCAGCCCTGTTCTCCCCAACTCTGGCCATTAAGTCTTCCCCATCCCAAGGCTGGGGTGGGGCACCCCAGGCAGCCGCTGACCCCTCACCCCGGGCCCACAGTGGACGCCAGAGGGGCTTTCGCCTGCAGAGCATCTTCCACCAGCAGAGCCTTCGGAAGCTCCCCCAGGGGAGCCCCACCCAGGACCCTTTGGAGGGATGCCTCAGTCAGGGCCAGGCTGCCCCTGGGCCGCTGCTTCTCCTAGCCCCCAGACCTCCTGACACTGGAGGAATACTTTTCTCCTAAGTCTACCCTGGACACTTTTTAGGGTGCCTGGAGAGAACTTTCCTCTCCACTGTGGCCCCTGTGTGGTGAAGATCAAAAGAAGTTGTTTGGGAAAAAAAAAATTTATTAAAAAATTCTATTATTTTATCTCCTGTAAGATTTGTTGGCTTAGGACCTCTAAAGTAGAAAGAGGTCTTAGAACTGTAAGGCCTTCAGGGGCAGGAGGGTTACAGAAAGGTGAGCCATTCCATGCCCTCAAAGAGCTTCCTGGTGGTTGGAGCTGGTGTGTGCTCTCCCGCATGACAAGAACTAAAGCCAGAAGAAGAATGGTAGCACCCTGCATCGCAGGTGGGGTGACAGCCAAGGTGGGTGCTGATGGCACCTCGTCTCCTCATTTGTCCAGGCGGAGCAGCTACAGCCAACCCTGAATTTTCTGGCACCTGGGGAACAAAGCCTGGGAAAGGCCTCCATCCTAGCTATTGGCTCCCTCCCAGGTTCTGTTTCTTCAGGAAAGAAGAGCAGTTCCCACCTTCCCCTGCAAGGAGGAGTCACTTGGACATCCATGGTCACAGCCAGCCCAAACATGCATGGTTTTGGGTAAATGTGAGAATGTCAGAGCAAACACCTTAGTGAGCAGAGACTCAGCCTGGATTTCAGCTCACACTTGGCTGAGTGCCCTTGAACAGTGTACAGCCAGCACAGCCATACACAGCAACCCTGTAGACATGCGGTCTCTCTCCCTTGGCTCCTGTGAGGTAGACACCATCAGGGATGGACCAGGTCAGAGTAGCAGAAGTTAACTCCAAGCAGGCTAGAAGGGAGACCAAGAGTGATCAGAGGGACAGGAATCCCAAGCTGGGGTGCTTTCCCAGCTTGAAGTGTGAGCAGAAACCTCATCTTTCTGAAGTGTGGAGGAGAGACTGTGAACAGGGAAGAGCCCAGGCAAAGAAGGACTTGGGGTGAGGGTTGGAGGTGAGTCTCAAACAGAACCAACTGGAGAGAAGTTTGGTGGTTTGAATTGAGGGTTAACAATCTAGCTTGGGAGGCGGGAATAGAAAGACCAAGGGGGCCTGGCTGCTGGTGCTTGAGGAGGAGGCAAGCTGAGATCCTGTGATTCTGGCAGGATAAGTTAGAGGATGGTGAGGAGAAGAAGGAAATGGGAAGGGGTTAACAAGGAAGGCCTGAGGCAGGGGAACTCCGGATAAGGGAGTGGGCTGGGTGGGGGGATAGTAAGAACAGCTGATCAGGAACCCAGGAGCTCCCAGTCTGGGGTCTTCCAGGGGCCTGTGACAGGCTGGCTCTGAGGACGCTAATGAGTCAGACTGGGGGGCCAGCCAGCAAGCGCTGCGATGGGGGAGGGGCTGCCAGGCCTGGGCAGGGGGGGGAGGGATGCTGGTAAATCAGAGGCAGGCTGTCCAGGTCACAGAATTATCGTCGTGAAATATTCATGGGCCTTTGGTCCAGATGCTATTTCAGAACAGTGAAAGCAGGAGGAGTGTGTGAGCCTCAGGAAGCAGCCTAAAGCAATGCCACTCTCCACCACCCCCCACCTCTGCCACCGCGAGCCCAGACAGACCCACGGACGCCCATCACATGCACACCCACGCTCGCGAGCTCTCCCGCACACACGCTCGCCCAAAACGGAGCTACACAGCACGTGCAGGCACGCCAGCCACCCACGGGGCCCACAAACAGGCAGATGCACCCCAAATAGTGGCGTCACTCACTGCAGACCTGCTCAACCAGGACCGGACATAGAGACCACCCCCAGAGATCTGGCATGCACAGACCCCCCACCCAGGCTCTCCAAACAACCCAGATGTACAGCTTTGAACCACACACCCTGGAGTAGGGGGGACAGTCAAGGCCATCCAGTCCAACCCCCACCAATGTTCCGATGGGGAAACTGAGGCCAGAGAAGGGAAGGGACTTGTCCGAGACTTCCAACCCCTGAAAGAAACAAAATTCATTCACCTCCCACATCCTGTGAGTGAACCCCCATTCTGCATTTTTTGCCTGCCAGACACCCAGCCTAGTTGTAGTTAAACGCCTCCTTTTCCCTAATCTCCTATATCTATTCAGTTACCCAGTCCCCCGCCTGGCCCCAATCCATCCCTTCCTTCCCATTCCCCACCGCCACCTCCCCGCTCCAGCTACTCATTACCTCATGCCTAGAATATAAAAGAAAATAGCAATAACCTCCTCACTGGTTTTCCTACATTCAATCTCTCCCTCCCACCCAGCCTGTCCATGGTGACCAGATTTAACTGATCAAAATTTGCATTATGTCATTATGTTGCTCAGGAACCTATAAAGACTCCCTATTGCCTGCAGGTTAAAGATCAAAACCCTTTAGCAAAGCATCCAAGATCCTTCAGAATCTGGTACCAACTGCTTTTCTAGCCTTATCACTCTTGGCCTCATCTCAAACCTTCACGCCAGGTAGAATGTTTGCATCAGTTATCACCCACTTGAAACCCACAAACCCATTTCAAATGCTCCCTAAAATTCCCCAGTCTCCCCCAAACTAGGAAACCTCTTCTCTTTTCCTCAGATCACAGACTCCAGAGCCCTTCTCCAAGGCCAAGACTCCCCTTTCTGACCATACATGGGGGTTCTTTCACTGCCCTTCCAAGCTGCAAATAGAGGCTCAGGCTCTGGTTTCCCCAAAGCAGATGGCCGCCCCCAACTGGCCACCTTGCGAAGCACAGCCGGGCTGCAGTCCTGAACTGAGAGTGAGCATCTAACCGCCTGGAGAGAGGAATAGAAGGACGCCAGATGACAAGGTTTATAAGCCCTTAAGCCTCTAAGGTTCTTACACCCAGATTGGGGCAAGGGTTCCTGGCCCTGCTTTCTGAGCTGCTGGCTCCCAACTTTAGATCCCTAATCCATGAGAGAATGCCTCTGCTGTGAAATACAAAGACTTGGGGCTCCCAGGACACAGCAGAAGGCAAATGTGCCCAGCAGACTGAGAAGCCGCAAGGCCAGGGATAGTCCAGGTGGCAGGCCCAAGGTCCAGCTGGGGTCAGGTTTCTATATGAATTTTTAATGCTTCCAGCCAGACCTGTCAGATGTTCCGAAACCTGAGCATCTATCTCCTTTCATCTCTGTACATCATGCCCTTTCCCATCCCCATTGTCCCTGGGGGCAGGCAGGCTTGGGACAGCTATCCAGTGGCCCCTGGAGAAAGGGTTTGGGGGCAGTAGAAGGGGGAATGACCTAATTATTCTTCTGCTTATTCGCTGTGTGACCTTGGATAAGTTACTTAACCTCTCTGAACATCAGTTTTGGGGGGCTTTCTTTCTTTTCTTGTAAGCTGGGGGCAACAGTGCCTGCCTGGAAGGAGCTGCTCTGGGGAATAAGTACAATTGCCTGTGGAAAGGTGACCTGCATGTTTGTGGTTATAATATTTCCTCAAGTTCTGCCTTCCTCCTCTGCTTTTCTTCCAACCCCAGAGGTGTCTCTGGCTCCTTCTTGGAAGATGGGGACTTTGGTTGGGTCTGCCATCCCCCTCAGGCCCAAACTGCCCACCCCAAGAGCCTTTGACCTTCCTAGGAACCTCAGATGAGGAGGGGGACAGGGAGCTAAGTGAGTAGGCAAGGCTGGTGGGGTGAGAGAGGAAGAAAGATGGCGAAGCCAAAGTAGAGGGGAGCACACTGCTCAGAGAGAGGAGAGCCAGGGCAGACTCACTCCTCCTTTATCTCCCTGTCTTTCTTTCTCTCTCTCTCTCTTTCTTTCCTGTTTATTTTTGAAACAGGGTCTCACTTTGTCACCCAGGCTAGAGTGAGTGCCGTGGCATCAGCCTAGCTCACAGCAACCTCAAACTCCTGGGCTCAAGCAATCCTGCTGCCTCAGCCTCCCAAGTAGCTGGGACTACAGGCATGCACCACCATGCCCGGCTAATTTTTTCTATATATATTAGTTGGCCAATTAATTTCTTTCTATTTATAGTAGAGACGGGGTCTTGCTGTTGCTCAGGCTGGTTTTGAACTCCTGACCTGGAGCAATCCGCCCGCCTCGGCCTCCCAGAGTGCTAGGATTACAGGCGTGAGCCGCCGCGCCCGGCCTATCTCCCTGTCTTCCCCACCCCCCTCCGCTCGGATCTGCTGAATCAGATTGCCAAGGGGGCCCTGGAATCTGCATGTTGTTAACAAGCGGAGGTGGGCTACGAAGCACTCTAAAGTTTGGGAAACATCTCCTGCAAGGTGGGGTGGTCTGTGGGGGGCAGACAGGAGAATGCAAAGGGAGAGAAGTTACACTTGGTGGCAGTCACAGACAAGGCTTCTGCGTGGGGCGGGTGATGCCAGCGATGGAAGGAAGGATGGGGGAGGCAAAGTGAGAGGACGCCAAGCCAGACGGGGGCGGCGGGGGCCCGCAGCCAAGGGGAGACTGGTGAGCCCTCGGAACGGAAGCGGACGCTCGCGGGGTGCGCCCCGCCCTCCCTTCGTGGCGATGTGAGACCCTGAACTGCGGGACCCGGGACGTGGAGACCCTGGAAGCGCCCCACGCCCCGTTTCTGGGCGGAGGGTCACAGGGGAAGCTTCTTATCCCCGGGGACCCACGGCGCTCCCCGGAGGTTCAAGGCAGGGATGTGTGGGCACCCGTGCGTCCCTGCGCGGCCGGGGCCCTCCGCCCCACCCCTCAGAACTGAGCCCGGGTCCAACCCGGCCGGCCTTCTCCCTCCCGCTGCCCGCCGGCCCCAGCCCATCTGCATACAGTTCCAATTAACACGTTTTTCCTTAGCTGTTGGCGATCCCAGAACTCGCTCTCAGCCCTGGAGCCCGCTTCCCGCCGCGTCCTCCTGGCCCCAGGGACCACGGCCCATTAACACTAGCGACCCGGGCCACTCCCCGCGGCCTTGACCCCGCCAGCCTACCCTGCGGCGGGCGACCTGCAGGGCGAGGGGCGCGCCCTGGGGCGCAGGGCGGAGCCGCGGGGTCTGCGGCGGGCCGGAGGCCAGGGCTCTCCGGGGAAGGCAGGCGCTTGCCCGCCCCTCTTTCTGGGAAGAGATGGGGAGGGGGCCTTCTCCTGGGAGACTCGGGGCGTCGAAATTCCTCGTTCCTCATCCTCCAGCCCCCGCACCCTCCTCCTCCCCGCCACGCACCCTCTCCCCTCCCCAGCCATCTGTTCCACTCCGCAGCGCCGCGACAAACGCGGCTCGAGCTCGCTTCCGCCCCTGCCCAGCCCCCTCCCCAAACTCCCCACGGGGAGACGCCCTTCTCCTGGGAGGCCAAAATTCCTGCCTCGGTCGCCCACTGGGTCCCAGGGCTCAGCTGGCCGGGGACAAGCGTCGAGACCCCTCCTTGCGTTCGAGGGTCGGTGGGGCCGGAGGTAACGTTTGAAAGGGCGGGGGGTCCGGAGAGGCGTAGGGCGAGGTCAGAGGAGGGACAGAGCAGGCCCAGGGTAGGGGTTCTGGAGGCCGAGGACCGGGCAGGGCGGCTGGCCGGCTAGGGCTGGGGTTACCTTCCCGGCTCGCCGCCCCCTCGCACCCCGTCCCAGGCTGCGCCGGCCACAGCCACGCAGCGCCGCCTGCCGAGCACACCGCGCCAGGCGCGCACGCCCTGCCCTCCGCCCGCCCTGGCCCGGGCCGGCTCAGCGCGTGGGTCAGCCTTCACCGGACTACTGGGACAGGGAGGAAGGGTGCGGGACAGAGAGCTCCGTGAGACCCGGGCAGGCCCTCTGGGAGCCGCCGACCCCGAGGCCGGTGCTGTCCAACTCTGATCTCGTTATTTGCGAAAAGACACTGCTGTGAGTCAGGAGTCTGGGCTCCGAGCAGCCAGGTCTCCAGACCTCTCTGAACATGTTTTCTCATCTGAAAATGGGTAGGTCAGTCTTTTATTGACTTCTCAAGAGAACCTTGAGAAGAAAATGGGAGAGAAAATGGCTCTTCTGGAATGCCGTCTTCCAGTGCTAACCTGTGCAGGTCCTCCAGGGGATTTTCTGGGGCGGTGGGGAGGATGGATAAGGTTTTTGAGGTCACTCTCAGCCCCGAGAGGGCAGCTGGGAACTGGGAAGAAGCCTGGGGCTTCATTTCTGCCCGGCTGCCCAGGGAAGACCTGTGGCTTGGACTCTGCAGTCAGACTGCTGGGGTTCCAAGCCCGGCTCCACCACCAACCACTGTGTGCCCTTGGGCTTGTGCCTTAACCTTTCTGGGTTTGTTTCCTCAATCTATGAAACAGGATGACAGTATTGATTTCTTGGGCTATAGTGCGGGTGAAATGAGATACCAGTGTAGAACGAACAGATCCTCCACCAATCTTAGTTGCCCGTCCATTCATCTAGGACTCCTAACCCCTAAGGCTTCTGTCCCAGGGGTACAAGCAGGTGTGGAGCTGGAATAAATCAGGTGTGTCTTTCCGAAAGGTGTCTTGTCCTCAAAGATGCTGTCTTCTTTTGATGCAGGTTATTTTAAAGCCTCGCTTTATTTATTTATTTACTTTAAAGCCATACTTTAATGTTAAAAAGCAAATGTAAATATAGAGTGAAACCCAAAATTTACATGAAGTTTTAAGATAAAATAGGAGACTACAAAAAAGTGTGACTTTCAGCAGGCCTGGGGATGCTTTGGTGGGAAAGTTTGAGTCATCCCTTAGCATTCTTTCTAAGGCATTCTCCCCTGATCCGCTGTACGGAGAAAGGCCAACTTCCCAGATGTACCCTAAACCCTGGGAAGTGGGGGGCAGGATCTGGACTCCCTCCAGGCACTTAAGGCAGGGCAGGGCTGGGATCAGGGAAGTGAGGTAGCCAGCCAGAGGCAGTTAGGCTAGCACGCCAACCGGCCTACTTAATGCCCAGCTGAGCCTGGGTGAGGAAGAGGGATGAGGGTGTGGCCCCCCCACTCCGCCACTAAAGAGAGGTGCACACCAGCCAGTCTCTCACTTCCCTTTTTATTTCCTCTAAGACCTACAAGAAGCAGCACCAGGGAGGGAACCTGCCCTCCAGCCTCTGGAAGGGGCCTAGCCCTCAGCACCCACCCAGGGCACAGCCAGCACCTGGGGCCCCTTTCTTTCTGGGGGAAGTTGTGTCACACACACACGCACACAGGCATACACATGCATGCATGCACACTCTTGGCAGCTGGGACCTTAGAGGGGTAGCCTGTTCGCTGATCCCACAAGCTCCATGAGGTACCAGGAGGCAGGCTCCTAGGACGAAGGGCTGGAGAAAGGGCACCCCACGCTCTGGTGTCCTCCAATCCAAGGAAGAAGGGCCCAATCCCTCCAGCACAGAGACCATCTTCAGTCAATGGAGCATTGCTTTGGGGGATTTTTTTTGAGGTTTTTTTTTTTTTTTTCCTTTTTGCAAGTCCTTACAAAAATAGAACTCTTGGTATTTATAAACCCATGGCCCCTGGCTCTATGCGAATGTTACAGGTAGAAAAGCCGTATGGGGCATTCCCTTTGGTTGCTCAGGCCTTGGATGCCTGTTGTTCAGGTCCCTCGGCCTCAGAAGTCTATGTTGTTGCCTCGGGGTCGCTGAGCATCTTCAGTGGGCCCACCCCGTTGGCGACGTACTCCTTCTGGAGCCGGGCACGGTAGTAGAAGAGGTAGCAAGGTAGCAGGAATCCAAGGAGCGAGAACAGCAGGAGGCCCAGATTCACCTTGGGGGCAAGGAGAGAGAAACAGAGTTAAGTAGGTACCCCTTTGCCCTCCTCATCCTCAGGGACCCTCCTGAGCTTCCAGAAGGACAGACACAGGGGGCGGGCAGGGGAAGAGGCAGGGACATGCCCAGACACCCCATGCCCTGCTCCAGAAGGAGTACGCCACCAACAGGGCGAGCCCCAAAATACCCAGGCATTTTTGCTGCAGGTCCTGGGCTAGAATGAAGATTACAGTTAGCACTCATTGTGTGCAATCACTGCTCCACCAATATCTCATTTAATGCTCAGCAACCTTGCAAAGTGGCTGAGATGAGACTGCTTGGGTCTATTAAGTAGCAGAGCCTGGGCAGTGCCCACACTATATGGCACTCTCTGGGTAGATATGAAGAAGGCCACAGCACCGTAGGAGACTGGTCAGGCTGCTCCAGAAATGGGACCTTCTGGACTGGCAGCTTGGACCACTGGAGATGTTGACCAATGGGACCCTCTTCAGGACTGTGAGAGGAGGCTCTCAGGACCAGTTCAAGGAGCTGAGATGCACAGCCTGGAGGACAGGCAACTTGGAAGGCTCAGGACACTGGCCCTCACGTGGGCTCTGACTCGGTTCACATCCCACTCTGCATTATTCACTGTGTGACTTCCGGCAAGTAATCACAACTATAAATGTCTCCTTCTCAGGACTGCTGTGACAAAGATTAAGTGAAAAAATGTACACAGCACACTTAGCACATAGTGCATGCTCGGTAAATGTTATTGCATCCCAGTCCTTGTGGAGGAAAGGTTTACGTGTGGGTGGCCCCACAGGGCAGATGGAAGACCAGCTTCAGGGAGGCAGATGTCAGCTCAGTGGAAGGAAAAGCCTTTTGAACAACAGCGGTGCTGCCTCATGCAGGAGCGGGTGCCCCGCCACTGAGCACTGAGGGTTTCTGAGCCAAGAGGGGAGAAGCTCCCTTCAGGGGCACTGGAGAGAGGATGCCCGCTCTGGGTGGAACCGGATCAGACCAGTGGTTCCTGAACTCAGGCCCAAGGATCAGGAATGGGCCACTTCCCAAATCACCTGGGAGCTTATTGAAAACAGACTCCTAGGGTCAGGCTGCGAGATGCTGACTCAGTAGCCTTGGGTTATCTGTATTTTTAACACCATGTGAGGGGTTTTGAGGGGCAGCCAGCTTGGGAACCCCCAGATTAGGGCCCTCCGAGGTGTATCTGGCTGAGATGAGCAAGGGGTTCCTTCACATACAGGCCCCCTGCCCCTGCCCCCAGCCCTGCCTTTCCCCCTGCCCGCCCCGCGCCAAGTCCCGCTCTCACCCAGAAGGGCTCTCCTTTCAGGGGTCCCACCATGGCCATGAAGAGCGGCTGCTGGAGCAGGGCGAACACGGCGCTGATGAGGGACTGCAGGCCTGTCAGCGTCCCGAAGTGGTTGGATGGGAACCTGTCCAGGAAAGGGGCAGAGCAGGGGTGCGTAGTCTCCAGCCCAGCCCAGCACCCCTCGGGTCCCTTCCCCCAGACACTGCTTTCACTGGCCGGGCAGGGTAGCTCTTGAGAGTCCGGGCTCTCTGCACGAGTGGGTCCCTGGCCCCGAGGGAGGGCGCGTGGGGCGGGTCTTGTGGAGCCTTTTAGCCCATGATAAAGTCATCGGCTTTTACCCCGAGTGAGATAAGATGGGAAGCCACAGCGTGATGTGAAGAGATTTATGTCTAACAGGTGACTCCAGCCCTTGTGTTAAAAATAGCCGGAGGGAGGATCAGGGCAGACATGGGGACACAGCTTGGGGGCTGCCACGATAATCCAGGCTAGAGATGACAGCGGCTCGGACCGGGGTGGCAGCGGTGGCAGGGACGAGAAGGGGTCGCATTCGGGCTATGTGGGAGGAGGAGCCGGCAGCACCGCGGATGGGCTGGGTGTGGAGCGGGACGGGAGGGAGAGCAGAATCAAGGAGGACTCCACGGTTTGGGCTTGGGCAGCCGGAGGGAAAGGAGCTGCCCTCCGCCAAGGTGGCGGCTGCAAGGCTGAGATCAGGGAGTGGCGGTCACGGGGCCGCCCTGTGCCCGCTGTGCAGGATGCCCTCAATAACGGTCATGATTTTGTCACCACTATCGTAATGTCTTATGTTACTCCACTGCCCATGCAGGCGAGAGTCACTACAGCGCCTGGCAGTGGAGACGGGAGACGCCTGCCGTTTCCTTTATTCTCTCAAAAAATATTTATCGAGCTCCTACTGTGTGCCAAGCACTGCTGTAGGTGCTGAGCTATAGTGATGAAACCAGTCCAGATGGCTCAGCGTGAAGGAGGAAAGTTACAAGACTATCTTTGGGAAATTTCTTCCGGGCAGGCATGGGGCACAGTAGAGGCCACTCTGGGGGCCATGCCAGATAGCAGACACAAGAACAAAGTGTCTTCCAGCCAGGTATTTCAGCTTCCTCTAAGGGAAGGCTTTCCCACGGTGGGAGTCATACTGCAGCGGGGCTTAGAGAGGGCAGTGGACCAGCTTCCAAGACCCCAAACAACTCTGAGATGTCTGCATTCGAGGGAAGTGGGCGTAGGAGGGGTGCACTGGGGGATGTCTGGGCCCTTCTAACTCTGCTCTGGGATTCCCTGGTGATGGGGGCGAAGCTCAGGAAGGCAGTTAGCCAAGAGGACTCACACTGCAGCGTAGAGGCTTCCACAGGCAGAGTGGAAGAAGCCTCGGACCACGGTGTGCAGGATAAACGTCACGAACTGCAACCAAAGCGAGTGAAGAGGTTAAGAGAGAATGTCTCAGTCAGCACTTTTTTATGAAAAAAAAAAAGAAACAAGAAAAAGAAAAAATTATTAATAATAAAAAGAAAAAAAAGGCTGGGCGCGGTGGCTCATGCCTATAATCCTAGCTCTCTGGGAGGCCAAGGAGGGCGGATTGCTCCAGGTCAAGGGTTCAAAACCAGCCTGAGCAAAAGCGAGACCCCGTCTCTACTATAAATAGAAAGAAATTAATTGGCCAACTAATATATATAGAAAAAATTAGGTGGGCATGGGGGCGCATGCCTGTAGTCCCAGCTACTCGGGAGGCTGAGGCAGCAGGATTGCTTGAGCCCAGGAGTTTGAGGTTGCTGTGAGCTAGGCTGACGCCACGGCACTCACTCTAGCCTGGGCAACAAAGTGAGACCCTGTCTCAAAAAAAAGAAAGAAAAAAAAAAAAGAGAGAGTGTCGAGGCAGGAGGCGGGGTGGGGTGAACAGGGAACTGGGACTGCCCCAAGCACATCTCTATGTTCCTACCCCTCTCACCAACACAATCTACTGGAAACACTTCCTGGAGAGCCCGCCAACAGTCAGTCCCAGACCGGAGGATGGAAACCATGCTCCCAGGCAGGGGCTGGGTGAAAGGTCGCTTTGCAGGAGTCCTGGGGGGCAGGGAGAGGAGAAGGCTGGAACAGGTACCTGGAGGTGCAAGTTGTTGATGAGGCAGGTGATGCCAAAACCCACAAGCAGAAAGTTGGTCAGCATGAAGGCATTGATGGCATTGGTGAGCTTCTGGATCTTACAGTAGCGCGGTCTGAGGGACTTGGCAGCAGCCCCATCCCTGAGGAGAAAAGGAAGTCACTGGCCACTGCCTCTACCCCTCCAGCAGCTCCCCAGTTCTCGGGCCAGGCCCCCTTGTGATGTGCCTCTGCTGTTGGGGCAGCAGAAAGGGTAGAAAACCATTTCTCCAGCTGTGTTTCCCCCACCCAACTACACAAGTGTCAGCAAGGGCTTTCTTTTTTTTTTTTTTTTGAGAGAGTCTCGCTTTGTTGCCCAGGCTAGAGTGAGTGCCGTGGCGTCAGCCTAGCTCACAGCAACCTCAAACTCCTGGGCTCAAGCAATCCTCCTGCCTCAGCCTCCCGAGTAGCTGGGACTACAGGCATGTGCCACCATGCCCGGCTAATTTTTTCTATATATATTAGTTGGCTAATTAATTTCTTTCTATTTATAGTAGAGACGGGGTCTCGCTCTTGCTCAGGCTGGTTTCGAACTCCTGACATGGAGCAATCTGCCCGCCTCGGCCTCCCAGAGTGCTAGGATTACAGGCGTGAGCCACCATGCCTGGCCAGCAAGGGCTTTCTTAACAGCAGATTCACAGGCCCAACCCTAGGCCTCAGAATCTCAGGGGCAAGGCCCAGGAATCTGCATGTTGACAGATATCTCCACCGCCCCTTTTTCTCATGCACACTGAAGTTTGAGAACCAAAGATGGGAAGGAAGGTAGAGAATGGAGAATTCTCACATTGTCTCCTATCAGAAGCCCCAGGAAGGTGTCTCTGCCCACCAGCCTGGACAAAAGCAGACGCCATTTGAGGACAGCAGCTTAGTCCCTGACTGCTCAGCAAGCCTCTCTCTCTGTTATGCGCAAGGGCTGTGAAGGCAGCCCAGGGGAGAGGGCAGTAGGCTAGGGTGAGGGCAAGTGGCCCATCTGTCCTGGACAGAAGGTCCCTGCTGGTGGATCCTGGCCAGGAGGAGCATAGGGTGGCGGAGGAAGGCTGGGTGCCAGGGCCAGGCACTTTGGTAGGAAGGGAGGCCACTGGATTGCTCCTTGGATGCCTTCTCTCCTATTCTCCATCTCCCATCCTCTGAGGACAAATGGGGACTATTTGGATTCACACAAAAAGAACAAAAGCAGTCAGAAGACCTGGGTTCAAGGCCCAGTGGTGGTCTCCAGCCAACAAGACGGCCCCCAGTGACCCCTGGCTCCTGGTATTCCCCTCTTTGTGCAGCCCCCTCCCACACTATACCAGGGTTACTCTATGTGACCAACAGAATATCACAAAAGCAATGGTATGCTACTTCTAAGATTATGTTACAGGAGTCGCTGCGGCTTCCATCTTGCTGTCTCTCTCAGCTCTCTTGCTCAGGTGGAAGCCAGCAGCATGTCGGGGGTGGCCGTGTGGAGAGGCCCCGTGGGAGGAACCGAACCGAAGCCAACTCTCCAACCCGGTCAAGGCTTTTGATGACCGCAGCCCTGGCCAACCTCCTGACTACAGCTTTATGAGAGACCCTGAGCCTGTCACTCCCAGATTCCTGACTCTCAGAAACTGTATGAGATGATAAATGTTTCTTGTTTAATAATGCCAAGCTTTGGGGTAATTTATTATATAGCAATAGATATCTAACACACCAACTCTATCTCTTCCTAGACTTAAGAAGGCTTTATTTTGTTATTATTATTTTTTAATAAGTTATTTTCTTAAGAGATGGAGTCTTGCTATGTCACCCAGGCTGGTCTCAAACTCCTGGGCTCAAGGGATCCTCCCGTCTCAGGTTCCCGAGTAGCTGGGACTACAGGTACACACAGCCACACCTGGCATCTTAGGAAGGATTTCCAATATACCCTTTATAACATGGGTTCTGCAACCTGCTATTAAAAGCTGTGCAATCTTGGGTAAGTTACTTAACTGTGTAACCTGTGTCTTATTTTTCTTAAATGAGGGTAATTTTTTTGCTTGAGACCAGGAGTTTGAGACCAGCCTGGGCAACATAGTGAGACTCCATCTCTACTGAAAAAACAAAAAACCCAAAAAACAAAATGTACCTAGCTCAGAGAGCTGTTGTAGGACTAAATGGACAATGCAAGGGGCCTAGCGCACAGGCAGCACTCAATATTAGCTATTCTTGGCCGGGCGCAGTGGCTCACGCCTGTAATCCTAGCACTCTGGGAGGCTGAGGTGGGAGGATCGCTCAAGGTCAGGAGTTCAAAACCAGCCTGAGCAAGAGCGAGACCTCGTCTCTACTAAAAATAGAAAGAAATTAAGTGTCCAACTAAAAATATATAGCAAAAATTAGCCAGGCATGGTGGCGCATGCCTGTAGTCCCAGCTACTCGGGAGGCTGAGGCAGGAGGATCGCCTGAGCCCAGGAGTTTGAGGTTGCTGTGAGCTAGTCTGACACCAACAGCACTCTAGCCTGGGCAACAGAGTGAGAATCTGTCTCAAAAAAAAAAAAAAAAAAATTAGCTATTCTTATTACCAGGCAAGACGTGGCCTTGCTTAGCCTCAGTCTCCTCATCTGTAAAATGGGTAGGCACCCCTGCTCTCCCAGCGCTCTCAGGAGAATGAAATATGATGCCGGTGGTTATAAAGGCACAGAGAAAATGGAAAGCACTGTCTGACCACTTGCTGTCACCACCCCTGTGCAGGTCACCTGGCATCTCTGAGGGCAGCGCCATGAGCCGGGGCGTCCACACAGTCCTTGATCCGCCAGTCCATGATGTAGCCGATGAGGGGGCAGGTGAGAAGGCACAACAACTGCATGGCCCCAAAGATGGAGGTGTAGAACCCAACTGGGCAGGACGGGAAGGGAAATGAGGTCAGGGGCTGGCACCAGGGAGACCAGAGACTGCCAAAACAGCTTTCCTCTGACCCCAGACTCTTAGATCCCCCAATGCACGGGGTCACAGGGGTGGCCCAGGCCCAGAGGAGTCCCAACCCCCGCAAGGTGGGCAAGGGCAGGCAGGTGTGGGCCACAGCCCTGCTCTTCTCTCCCTACCTGTCTCTGCCACCTTTTCTCTCTGTTCATTCGTCTCTGTGGGGCAGGGGGAAGGCATGATGAGAAGAGCTCAGCCAGGGTGACCCTCCTGTGGCCCCCCCCACCCCGAGGGCCTCCGCAGCGCCTCACCCTGCTCCTGGCCACTGGTCACAACGTACTCCAGCATCTTGTTCATGGCGGCCATGTAGAAGATGACCCGCAGCTGGGTCATGCCCATTGTGAGGAGGCTCCACAAGAAAATGGGGGCACAGAGGCTCTTGCGGAAGGGGACAGACCCTGGGGAGACAGCAGGGGGCGCCCCTGAACCCCAGGCTCCCCGCTGCCCTGTGCCCCAGCTCATGCAGTTCTAGCAGGAGTTCTGTCACTATGTGACTTTGGGGAGGGACAGGTTTCTTCAAAGTCTGGGTTCCTTGTCCCCAGACTCTCCACAGAACATCTGTAGGTGACCAGCTATGCTTCATGTGGTACTAACTCTATGAGCTACACACTTGACATGTATTATCCTGTGTAATCAAATCTGACAACAACCCTATCTTTACCACATTTTACAGATAAGGAAACTGCGGCTCAGAGAGTTATATAACTTGCTGGAGCTCACAGGGCCTGGAAGTGCAGGTCAGCCTGACTCCGGCTCACACCCTTTACCATTCAGACCTCTGAGGATCGGCATGGGGTAAGCACCCTCATAACCGCACACCACTCTGCACTTCACAAGGCTTCCATGTCCACTGTGTCATCCACTGTCACAGCTAGCTTCCCTGTTTGGCTGGTATTATCAGTGCCAGTCTAAGAAATGAGGAAATCAAGAGTAAGACCAGGGCCGGGAGCGGTGGCTCACGCCTGTAATCCTAGCACTCTGGGAGATCGAGGCAGGAGGATTGCTCGAGGTCGGGAGTTCAAAACCAGCCTGAGCAAGAACGAGACCCCGTCTCTACTAGAAATAGAAAGAAATTAATTGCCCAACTAATATATATAGAAAAAATGAGCCGGGCATGGTGGCGCATGCCTGTAGTCCCAGCTACTCGGGAGGCTGAGGCAGGAGGATTGCTTGAGCCCAGGAGTTTGAGGTTGCTGTGAGCTAGGCTGACGCCACGGCACTCACTCTAGCCTGGGCAATAAAGTGAGACTCTGTCTCAAAAAAAAAGAGTAAGACCAGGTGATCTACCAAGTCACATGGCCCGTAACTGGGGAGCAGGATTCAAACCCCCCATCTCGTGACTCCAAGGAACTTCTTCCCCTAATCTTGGAGCAGACAGTCCAGGGGTCTCAAGTACCTTGGGAAGAGGGCCAGGCAGGTGGGTACAGCTCCTTCTACAGCCAGCAGGGGGCACTAGCCAGCCAGATGCTGGAGGGCCCCTGCCAGGAGGCTCCCTGGCTTGGCTGCACCTGCTGCAGTAGGCTCACAGGTTGCAGGGGGCACTGAGGAAACTAGCTGCCCCACAGCTTGGTCTTGATTTCCTCATTTCTTAGATTGGCACTACCCTGCCCCCATTCTGGAAGCTCCTCCCTTCCCCATCCTGAGAATCCAGCAGGGTACCCCTGAATCTGAACTTTCCAGCTTTGTTTGAGCTTTGATTTCCCCACCTGTAATGGGGAGCATGCCGCACCTACATCATGGGGTGTTGTAAGGACTGAGAATAAATAAATACTCAGACATGAGTGCTCACTAAGTACGAGGACCCACGCTCCCATCCAAGGCTGGCACCCTGACCAGACACTCACTCTCAGGAAGTTTTTCCGAGGTGCCACGAACATCCTGGGATGAGATGAAGACGTCAGCCCCCTCCTCCAGGCTAGGGGCCTTCTGGCTCAGCCGCTGGCCCACGATGGTCACGTGGGTATAGAAGCGGTCGCCTGTCACCTTGTGATCCAGGGCCAGCCCACTGAGCTTGATCTTCTTCCTGCCAGCAGCCAGGCCACAGAGTGTGCGAACCAGCCACGCAGAGCCCCCCCTCGACAGTCTGCCTCGAGGCCGCTGCCCCAGTCTGTCCCCACGGTGCTGAGCACCCGTCTACCCAGCACCAACACGCCCAGTAATAAGCTCCCAAATGTTGGACTCCTGTCTGTGTTGCCGGAGCCTGGCCCAGGGACCAGCTTAGCAAAGGTGCCCAGTAAATGAAGAGTCCATCAGCTGCTTTCCACCCGGGCTGTTCCCATGGAGGAGGCTGCATTAAAACCTCAGGAGGCAGACAGCCTGATTCCAAACTTAGATTCACCCCCATTCCAGTGGTATGACCTTCGGCAAATCACTTTGTTTCCTGCGCTTTTGTTATTAATGGAGTTAATAATAGAATCTACATCATACAGCTGTTTGAGAATGGTATGAAAGCTAAGTACAGTGCCTGGCATACAGGAGGCACTTGATAAATGTCAGCTATATGACTGTCACCCTATGTACTTGTTGTGGAGCATCACCCCCTACCCTTGATGAACTGATATGCAGTTGGGAAAAGTTGGCATTCAGGTTGCCCCCAAAAAAGTAGGGTGCTTAATTGTTTTGTACACCCCCCTTTGGGTTCATATGGTATCTGCTGCTATTGCTGGGGTCCCTCCTACTCTGATCTCCTCCTCCAAACCCACAAAGGACAATATCAATGATATTATAGCCACTATAGTTTGATCACCCGTTATGTGCCAGCTCCACTACTTAAAAACACCTGTGGGTAGGTAGGAACAGGCCCATTGCACAGATGAGAAAGCAGAGCTCCGAGAGCTCAGGCAATTTGCCAGGCTGAGATCTCAGTTGAGGACTCTCTGGCTCCAAAGCCGATTGTGTCCATCCTGTCACCACAGCTGGGGAACCCCTGCCCACGCCAGCCACTTACGTGTAATTGACTTCCTCGGGGGCAGGAAAGGCTTCGATAGGCCAGTTGAGGGCACAGTTCAGAAAGATAAGGCAGGCCAGGCCGGACCAGGTGAACATGATGACCACAAAGGCCACACCAGCATCATAGATCAGCTGTGGGAGGAGGGGACAGGCTCGTGGGGGAGGCCGCTTGGCCCTAGACGCCACTGAGGTAGAACCCAGGCCTCAGAGGCCTTAAAAGAAAGTCTCTTCTACCCAACTCCTTGTGCCCGATTTGCAGATGAGGAAATCAAGGCCAGAAGTAAAGAGTCAGATTCAGAAGCCTCACCATTCCTCTTCCTTTTCCACCCAAGTCTCCCTAAAGAGGTGCGAAGTAGTCCCCACAGAGTGCTGAAGTAGCCGGCCACTTGCTCAAAATGTCATTGAAATCTCATAGGTGCTCCCAGGTGCCACAACTGGGTGCTTTGTGGGGAAGTGCAAGTGCTCTGCCTAAGGCACCCAAGCCCAGGACAGGCAGGTTCTGAAGGGATCAGGATTCTGTGCAGATGTGTCAGCCCCTCTCATGGGAGAGGCTGGTGCACAGGGATGATGTCCTTGTCTTGTCTTCCCCGTACCCTCTGGCTGGATGACTGATGTCTGTCTCACCTCAGGCTCCTGCCCAGAGCTCCACTCACAACCTGGGAAAAACTTTGCTCTTTCTAGGCCTTGGGCCTTGGGGCCATTTCCTCCCTGTGGCAGGACGGAGTTTCAAAGGGCCATATGCCCAAATGTGTGGAGGTGAATCTGGCTCCTCGAACCCTACTCCCTTAGTTGAAGACAAGAGAAAACCACTCACCCTCTATGCCTGCCCAGCAGAAAAATTAATGGCCACCCTACCCGGGTACACTCTTAAACTGCTTTGGAGAGTCTGAGCAAAAGAGTCGCCTAAACTAACAAATTAACTGCCCATGGTGGAGTCTGAGGAGCACACCATGACTCAGTCAATGCGTGCTGTGGTGTCATTTGACAGAGAAAGCAACAGAGGCCCCCACCTTGTCCAAGCTAAAACCAGGCCTCCCGGCTCCCAGGTTCACCAAGCTGATCTGTCCAGGATCTAGCCTGGCATGGACTAGGTTTTGTGACCCTGGAGCAAGTCACGCAGCTTCTTCGGAAGGTGTGGAAAAAAGATGTGCCCCAACAGGTTGGATGAGGCCAGGGAGTCAGGGACCTGGAATGCATGTGAAGGGGCTAGACTGGATTCTTTTTTTTTTTTTTTGAGACAGAGTCTCACTTTATTGCCCAGACTAGAGTGAGTGCCGTGGCATCAGCCTAGCTCACAGCAACCTCAAACTCCTGGGCTCAAGCAATCCTGCTGCCTCAGCCTCCCAAGTAGCTGGGACTACAGGCATGCGCCACCATGCCCGGCTAATTTTTTCTATATATATTAGTTGGCCAATTAATTTCTTTCTATTTATAGTAGAGATGGGGTCTCGCTCTTGCTCAGGCTGGTCTCG
>VSMD01092498.1:0-11732 GCA_008750895.1 Mirza zaza | reverse complement strand
GTGTGTGTGTGTTTAGCATCACAAATTTTTACCCTGAAAGTGAGAAATTCTTACCTTGAAGTTGATTCTATTATCTAGTTTTAAGATTATGGCCTGGTGGTTTGACCTCATCTTTGTGATTTGTAGTATAGCTTTGTGATCTTAAGTTTGGAGATGCTTCTACAATGTGGGTACTCTCATTCACACTCTTGTTATGTGTTCATTTTACATTCAGTTTGTGCAAAGCATTTGTGAATGTATCTGTTTATAGGCCCTTGTTTGCAGCTCTGCCTCTCACATTCAAAGTCTGCTTAAAACTACCTATGCCCAAACAAGGCAGGTGGCTGAGGTTAAGAATTCAGCTATGGGAGCTCTAGCCCTAAATCTTTAGTAGTCTAGGTATGTTGCCTTAGGCAGGTTACTTAACATTTCTGTGTCTAAGATTCTTCATCTGCAAAATAGAAGCAATAATATGGTAAAGCCTCCTCAGTTACATAATCATTTTAAATTGAATTGAGTAAAATGCAAAGCCTGTTTTTGTGAGATTAATGAAATGAGAACAAGGCTGGTGCAGGAAGAATTCCTGGGACAGGCAGGAGGAGACCTCTTTTTCCTTTGGGCTTGTCTTCACTCTTGGTCCCCTGGTGCATGTTCTCTCATTTGCCCATGTCAAGAATACAATCAGAAGTGCACAGTTGTTCTTTGAGGACTTGGGAAGGTGTTCACAGCCTGTTGAGTTAACTGCTTCTCAGAGGAGCAAAAATATATTTTACCACCAGCCTCCAGGTCTCTTTTTGTGTCTTCAAGCATGGCTCCATGAAATAGACTGAATAAGGGGTAACCAAGAGTGGAGATTTTCTTTTTACACATCATTGACTATTTCCGTCTCTCCCCACTTTGTCTTTTCAGGGAGAAATTACAAGCTTTGGCACTTTAATTATTATGTCTATTAGGATAATCTAGCCTTCTTCAATGCACAGCAATTTAAAGCTTCTTTCTTATTCATTACATTTAGTTTTATTCCTTATTTTTCTCAAAATTCAGATCTATTGTAGCAGGAGTTCTGTATTGAAAACAGAGTTAAATTAAATCCTTAAAATGGTAGTAATGATAATAATAATAATATTAGTAATTACATATCAATAATATACTAATATTATTAGCAATATTGTGATTACTGGTAATAGTAATCTCGATATTATGAAAACCATTTCCTTAACACCTATAATATGCCTGGCTTTTAACATATTTATTATTTCTTTTGATGTTCCTCCAAATCCTCATAGATATTAGTATATTGTAGTGAACAAACTCAGTTTCAGAAAGTTATGTCAATATCTCAGTTTGCACAAATATATTTGACACCAAAAGTCACATTCTTCCTACTACACACAGTCGATAATGGTTTAGCTATAAATTTTAACTTTTCTATTTCTTCACATGAGGCTGATATTAAGATGTCCTTGCAATTATTTCTTTTAAAAACTGATCATTTATTTGCCTACCTGGTTTCAAGGCTTCCAAATTTGGGTCAAGTAGTCTCATGTCTAGATGTAATTTTTTTCCTAATATGATTTCAGAAACCCATTTATAGAAGGCTGAAGATTTTGTTAATTTGCTTTGGTTAGATGCAAGATTGCAACTTGATGACAGTAATGCCACGGAAGTCACTTCAAATCAAAGGAAGGGCAGCAGTTTGGCATGACTCTTTGAAAATGTTTTTGCCAAACCAGGAGTTTTTTTTTTTTTTTATCTTGTCTGATAAGAATCTGATTCAATTTAAGACTCATCAGAGCTAATCCATTGGAAATCATTTTTCTTTTTCAATGAAAATAAAACACTTTCTTGGGAGATACTTTATACAATCATTCCCAAGCAGGCTGGAGCCTTCTTCCCCCCAGTCCTATTTCCTGCCTTTGCTGTGAAAGCTCTGTGAAAAATAAGCGCAGATGAGAGGACACAATGACATCTGCCTTCCTGCCTGTGGTTCCATAAGTGATACTTCTGTGGGTTGCAGTTGTACTGATATTGGTAGGAAGGGGAATCCATTTTTTATTATTGAAAATAGCTTTTTTCTCCTTCATTGAAAATGACAATTGTGCGTCACAGGAAAGTGGGAGCTTGGAATGAAAAAAGCGTCAGGATAAATTTAGCTTTTGTCTTTCTTCCGATCTCAATTTGGATATTGTTTGCAAGATGAGCACTGTTCCATCCTCAGGACCAAGGAGATTTTGAAAGGGGTGGGAAACGGCACAGGTGCACTGGGCAGTGAACAATCAGATACAATTCAATCAGCGGCTGGTTTTGTCTGTCCTCACAGGAGGGCCTTTTATTTCCTCCCTCCTCTGCTCCTATTTTTTGGTCAAGCTGTGTGATAAATAATAAGATCAAGGAACTGGACACCAAGATTCTGGCCTCAGTTCCACCTGATAAATTATTGCTACAAGTGTACTATTTCTTGCCCTCCTGCTGTTTTTATAAACATTATTTTGGCAGTTATTATACATAGAAAACAAAAATGTAATCTATTCAGAGTTTAACAGAGAGAGTATGTGTATATATGCATGTGTGTATATGCATGTTGATAGAATATACATTATGTGTATGTGTATATACACATAAATTTGAATTATTGATGCTTGTGCAAGGGATTTGAATATTTAGGGTCAAATTCTTAGGGCTTTGAAGCATAGATCAAATGTTTAATCATGTGTAAGCCATTGAGTTTGGGGAAAATTTGGTGCGATTAAAGATGGTCTGAATATATGTGTTCCACTACTCTGAATTTCCTTGTAATTTCCCATAGTCTTTTATTAAGAAGGTGAAAAATAGTGGTAATGCTGACTGTAGAGATTAGAGAATGATGTGTGTTTGTGTAAGTAAAATTGGGAGTGAGCATGGGCAGGTGGTTGAATGATGGATTGATGGCTAGTGGTTAGCAACTATCAACCTTTTTTACAACTTAGTATCACAAAATTCACAGGTTTGACAGAGACTCGGAAACAATGGGGACTTTATAATGCTAGCTCATTATCACTTCAGTGGTAACTCTAGAAACAGAGCTACTATTAATTATTTTAATAATTATATTTGTCTGTGTATTCTACAGAAATCATTGTGATACTGGGCTTATATGTCATTCTAAGAAGAGCAGATTTGGCTAATAGCTATGAAGAGCATATTTTGAATAGGATGTCAACGAGATACTCACAAGAGATGCCTAATGTTTGCCCACACAAACACTGTGTACCCCCCACCCCCACCACACACACACACAAAAGGAGCACAACCACAGATGACCAACCACATTTTGGTTCGAGGACTTGCAGGAAAGTGCTGGAATATAGCAGGGGAGTGGCAGAGATCCCCATGGAGACTTGGAAAGGACATGTAGAAAAGGAAACAAAACACCCTGCCTTTGATACTGGTCTCCTCAGTCAGAACCAGCTTGGAACCAGCAGGGACTCTCCCTACGGGAAAAAGATAAGCAGGAGGCCCCTAGCAGCCCCCATTTAAAAAGTTGCAGAAAACTATAGTCTTTGCTGTTGGAGAGCTCTGTAGTCTTCACAGGTCCTAAGCCCAGTCTTGGGAGTTGCCAGGAATTTATATGGCTGCATTACTCAAAGGAAGGAGCCCATCTTTTTCTCCCCACCCCAAGCTGCTACTGTGAGGTGCCATCTTGAGACTGGAGCTGCTGCTAGAGTGTGTCCTGCTCCAGGGGCCAGTAGCCACTACATCTCTCTACCCTAAGGCTCCACCACCACTATACTGTGCTCACACAGTAATATGCCATTCCCTAGCCAACCAGCCACAACTCTTTACCACATAGGAGAAAGCTGTCTATATGCTGCTCCATTTCCCTATCCCAGTGGCTACAGTGCTCCAACCTCAGCTACTCAGAGCCTAGGCCCAGTGGAACAGCCATAACATAGACGTTTATGCCTATGAGGCATAAGGAACAGGTAGGTGATACCCCCCCGAGGAACAGGTAGGTGATCTTGTGCAGCAGGGAGATGGCACCCAACCTAGTGGAAGAGCAACCCCCCACTGTACCTTCAGCTTACAGAACAGCATGGTACCTCTGCACCCAGCAGTGAGGCTGTGCCTGAGCAGCTGCACAAACTCCTGCGGCCTGGGTCACTAAGCTGACATTGACTACAGCTAAAGTAACTGCACAGAGACCATGCTACTGCACCCACTTGGAACCAAAGCTAATGAACCCTACCTGATCAACACCCTAGGACACATCTTCAGGTGAAAATATTTCTGTACAAAGCTGCTGTATAAAATTGGATGACATGACCATTCCACTAGATGCACAGATATCAATACAGTGACACAAGAAACATGAAAAAGTAAGGAAATATGACACCAAAAAAGAAATACAATAACTCTGCAGTAACTGACCCATCCCACAATGGAAATTTACAAATTGCCTGAAAAGGAATTCAAAATAATGATATTAAGAAAACTCAGTGAGATATAAATGAATACAGATAGATAATTCAACAAAATTAGGAAAACAATTCATGATCTGAATGAGAAATTTAACAAAGAGGTAGATATCATAAAGACAAAGCAAATCTTGGGGCTGAAGACCTCACAGAAAGCTTATTTAACAATACGATAGCTAAAAATTTCCTAATTCTTGGGAGAGATTCAGTCCATGAAGCTCAAAGGACTTCAATTAAATTCAATCCAAAGAAGTCCTCTTTGAGGCGCATTGTAATAAATTGTCAAAAGTCAAAGACAGAGAGAATTCTGTTAATAAAAGCAGCAAGAGAAAAGTGTCAAGTCACTTATTAGTGAATCACCATTAAACTATCAGCAGATTTTTCAGCAAAAACTTTGCATGTCAGGAGAGAATGGGTTCATATATTCAAAGTGCTAAAAGTGAAGAAGTGCCGGTCAAGGAAACCATACCCAATAAAGCTATCCTTCAGAAATGAAGGAAAAATAAAGTCTTTTTTTTAATGCTTTCCCTTATATTTGTACACAATTATGGGGCATATGTGTAATTTTGTTAAGCCCTATGTAGTGGTTAAGTCAGGGCTTTTAGGGTATCCATCATCCAAATGGCATACATTGTATCCATTAATGAATTTTTTGTCATCCTCCCCCCTCCCATGTTCTCCCTCTTTTGAGTCTCCATTTACTCTCTACATACATGTGAACACATTTTTTAGCACCCACTTATGAGTGAGAACATGCAATATTAATGTTTCCGTGCCTGGCTTGGATAAATAGTCTTCTCCTGATAAGCAAAAGCTGCAGGAATCACCACTACATCATCTTTACAAGAAATGCTTCAACTGTAAGCCAAAGGATGTTAATTACTACCAAGAAATCATATGAAAGTATAAAACTGGTAGAGGTAAATTTATAGTCAAATTCAGAATATTTTATTATTGTAATGGTGGGATGTAATCTTTAAAATCTCTAGTATGAGGATGATTAAAGTCAACATGGTCATAAGTTAGGCCACGGAACAAGTCTCAACAAATTTTAAAAATTGAAATTATATTGAGTATCTTTTATGACAACGATGATAGCATAAAACTAGAAATATCCAACAAGTGAAACTTTGAAAACTATAAAAACACAGGAAAACTAAACAATATACTTCTGAACAATGAATTGACCAATGAAGTAATTAGAAAGAAAATTAGAATATTTCTTGAGACAAAGGAAAATGGAAACACACCATACCAAAAGCTATGGGATACAGCAAAAGTAGTTCTAAGAGGGAAATGTGTAGCAATAAATGCCTACATCAAAACATTAGAAAGATCTCAAATAAATACCCTAATAATACATTTAAAAGTATTAGAAAAACAAAAACTAAACCCAAAATTAGTGGAAGAAAAGAAATAATAAAGATAAGAGGAGAAATAAACAAAATGGAGACTAAATAAATACAAAAGATGAATGAAATTAATAATTGGGTTTTTAAAATGATAAAATCAAGAAACCTTTGGCTAGACTACGAAAAAGAGAGAAGACTCAAATAAATAAAATCAGAGATGAAAAAGAAAACATTACAACTGAGACCACAGAAAAACAAAGAACCATAAGAGACTATTATCAACAACTATACACCAAAAAACTGAAAAACCTAGAAGAAATGGAGAAATTTCTGGACACACACAACCTACCAAAATTGAATCATGAAGAAAGAGAAAGTCTGAATAGAATAATAATAAGTAATAAGACTGAATCAGTAATAAAAATTCTCTCATTAAAGAAAAGCCCAGGACCTTATGGCCTCACTACTGAATTCTACCAAACAATTAAAGAAGAATCAACACCAATGCTTTCCAAATTATTTCAAAAAATGGAAAAGGAAGAAATTCTTTTAACCTCTATGAGACCAGCATCATCCTAATACCAAAACCAGACAAAGACACAACAACAACAAAACACTACAAGCCAATATCCCTAATGAACATAGACACAAAAAACCTCAACAAAATACTAACAAACCAAATTCAAAAGGACATTAAAATGATAACACACTATGGTCAAGTGGGATTCATCCCAGTAATGTAAAGATGGTTCAGCATATGCAAATCAATAGGCATGATACATCCAATCAACAGAGTCAAGGACAAAAACCGTATAATCATTTCAATAGGTGCAGAAAAAGCATTTGACAAAATTCAACATCATTTTGTAATAAGAACTCTTAACAAATTAGGTATAGAAGGAATGTACCTCAACACAATAAAAGCCATATATGATAACTCCACAGCTAACATCATACTGAATAGTGAAAAATTGAAAGCTTTTCTTCTAAGATCTGGAAATAGGCAAGGATGCTCACTTTTGCCACTTTTATTCAAGATAGTTCTGGGAGTCTGAGCCAGAGCAATTAGCAAAAGAAAAAAATAAATGATATAGAAATTGGAAAGGAGGAAGTTAAATTATCCTTGTTTGTTGATAAAATGATCTTATATATAGAAAATCTTAAAGACTCCACCAAAAACTGTTAGAACTAATAAACAAATTCAATAAAGTTGAAAAATACACAATTAACATACAAAAATCAGTAGAGTTTCTATATGCCAATACTGAACTATCTGAAAAATAAATCAAGAAAACAATCCATTTACAATAGTTACAAAATAAAATAAAATACCTAGGAATAAATTTAACTAAGTAGGTGAAAGATCTATACAATGAAAACAATAAAACATAATTTAAAAAATTGAAAAGGACACAAATAAATGGAAAGATACTCTGTGTTCATGGATTGGAAGAATTAGTATTGTTAAAATGTTCTTACTACCCAAAGCTATTTACAGATTCTTATCAAAAGACCCTTATCAAAAGACCTTATCAAAAGACCAATGACATTCTTCATAGGAATATAAAAAACAACACTAAAACTTGTATGAAATCACAAAAGACCCTGAATAGTCAAAGGAATCTTGAGCTAAAGAACAAAGCTGGAGGCATCACACTGACTTCAATATATACTACAATTCTATAGTAACTAAGACAGGATAGTATTGGCAAAAAAGAAAGAAAAAAGAAAAAAACATAGACCAATGGAAGAGAACAGATAATTCAAAAATAAACTTAAAATGGATTAAAAACATAAATGTAAAACCGTAAAGTAAAAGAATAAACCATAAGGTAAATGGTTCAAGACACTGGTCTGGGCAGGAATTTCTTAGACAAGGCCTCAAAACTACAGACAACACTAGCAAAAATAGGCAAATGGTATTACATCAAACTAAAAAAGCTTATGCGCAACAAAAAAAAAATAATCAACTGAGTGAATAGACAACTTATAGAATGGGAGAAAATATTTGCAAACTGTGGATGTGACAAAGGTTAATTTACAGAATATATAAGGAACTCAAACAACTCAACATCAAAAAATCAAAAAATCTGATCAAAAAATGGCAAAAGACCTGAATAGACATTTCTTAAAGAATACAGACAAATTGCCAATAGTCATATTAAGAAAATGCTCAACATCAGTAATTATCTGGGAAATATAAATCAAAATCACAATAAAATATCACTTCACCCCAATTACAATGACTATAATCAAAAAAGGCAAAAAATAACAAATGCTGGTGTGGATGTGAAGAAATGGAGACCCTTATATACTGGTGGTAGAAATGTAAATTAATATAACCATTATAGAAAATAGCATGGAAGTTCCTTAAAAAATTCAAAATAGAACTACTATATAATCCATAATCCCACTACTGGGTATTTATCCAAAGATATTGAAATTAGGATGTCCAAGAGCTATCTGCACTTCTATGTTTATTGCAGCATTATTTACAATAGCCAAGATATGGTATCAATCTAAATGTCTATCAACAGATGAATGGATAAAGAAAATTTCGTATGTATACACAATGGAATATTATTCAGCCATACAAAAAATGAAATCTTGTCATTTGTAGCAACATGGAGGAAACCTGGAGGACGTTATGTTAAATAAAATAAGTCAGGCACAAAAAGACAAATGCCGCATTATCTCACTCATTTGCGGTATTTAAGAAAGCTGATTTCATAGAGGTAGAGTAGAATAATGGCTACAGAGGCTGAGAAGGATAATGGGTAGTGGGGAACTGAAAGAATTGGTCAATGGGTACACAATGGAAGATAGATGGATAGGAAGAATGAGTTCTGGTGTCCTACTACACAGTAGGTTGACTATAGTTAACAATATTGTATATTTTTCAAAATAACAAGAAGAGAGGATTTTGCATGTTCTCATTACAAAAACATCATAAATGTTTGAATTGATGGATAAGCTAAATATCCATTTGATCACTACACAATATATCAGGACATCGCATGGTAATCCATAAATATGTAAATTATTCTGTGCCAATTAAAAATAAAACTTAAGCCAGGCACAGTGGCTCTCACTTGCAATCCCAGCTACTCTCGAGGCTGAGGCAGGAGGATCACTTCAGCCTAGGAGTTGGAAGATGCAGTGAGTCATGAACATGCCACTGCACTCCAGCCAGGGTGACACAGCAAGATTCCATCTCTAAAAAAATAAATAGATAAATAAACTTTAAAAACATGGTTAAATTAGATGTCAGTTATAGTGCAAAAATTAAATATTTGTATAATACAGCTTGCTAATTCCTTACCATGAACATTGGTATATTTCTTGGTACATAAAACATACATCTTTATGTCTAATTTAAATATAGCATTCTATAACTCACCTTTGCATATTCAAAATGGATAAAAATGGATCATCTGAACAAAAATAATTATGGTTTCTTGAATAGAAATCTTCCAGAGATTTAATAATGATTTTCATTTGAAGAGTGCTTTCAATTAATGTGCATACCCAACAATCTGCCAAGTCAGATATAGGAAGTTTAATTTTCCAGTGAAAAGCCTGTGGTTCAGGGAAGTTAAGTGACTAAGGTCATAGAGTGAGTTAGAGGCAGGACACACATCTAAGACTTCAACAACTCTCTCCAGGCTCAGCTCCATCCCCTGAAAATGAACAAACGAAAATTCACCTTTGAATAATGTCTTTACAATTAACTTCATACATAACATTTCATTTAAAACTCACAGCTACTCAGTGAGAGTAGTATTATCTCCATTTTACAGACAAAGAAAAACAGACTTGGGAATTAACCTGCCAGGTACAATGGCTTGGAAAGTGGAGACAGGCAAATGTTAAGGATGGTTTTCTGATTCCTAGCTTTTGGAACAATGTAGCATGATAGAGGCTTTCAAAGAAGACTGTCCTCCTGTGACAAGATACTTAACAATTCTTGTTTTAGTCCAAGACACCTGGGGATAAAAGTCAAATTCAGGTCAAGCCATTTAGTTTGTCTACTGAGGAGATTAAAAAGAAGGTAAACTTAAATTTGCTAAAAAGATAATATAATTGAAGCTAGAGTTTGGCACAGGACTTGGGTAGGGGGATAAGGGAACAACATCAAAATACTACTGAGAAGGTACAATAGGTGAATACAGCTAATATTAATGCTGCAATGAAAGTTACACATGGCTTCATGATTTTGGTGGGGGTGGGGTGGGGATGGGGTCTTTTCTCCTGGACTACAGTAGTCCCTCATTATCTATGGTTTTGCTTTTTGTGGTTTCAATTACCCATGGTCAACTGTGGTCCACAAATATTTTGAAAGAAAGAGAGAGCGAGAAGAGGGGGTGGGGAGAGAGAGAAGAAGAGGTGGAGAGAGAGAAGAAGAGGTGGGGAGAGACAGCACATTCATGTAATTTTTATTATAGTATGTTATAATCATTCTATTTTGTTGTTGTTAATCTCTTACTATACTTAATTTTTAAATTAAGCTTTACCATAGGTATGTATATAAAGGAAAAAATATAGTGTATAAAGGATTCAATAATATCATGTTTTTGAGTGTCCATTGGGGGTCTTGGAATGTATTTCCTGCGGAGAAGGGGGGACTATTGTACTGAGCTGGACTCTTATGTATACTGTACAGAGGTTGCCAAATACATTTTTGTTTCAATTCTACATATCTTCGTGATGGTTAATTCCTAATTTCCTTGCATTTGGGGAAAAAAATGAGCTACCTGCTAAAATTTTAGCTTATTCATTGGATTTACTTATTTCCTCCCTCTTTTCAGATCAGATTTGAGTAGATAAATAAGACCAATGGAGAATAGTAGAACACAAATATGGAGACTCAAGGAATAACCTCGCTTTATAACTAAGTTCACCTTTTTTGCTTTGAGCTTCCTTACAGCCTGGGCAAAAAGTGACAAGCTCACTGAACTTTAAAAGATATCTTTTCCAGACCTTTGCAAAGGGAACTTTCAATAATCTAATGAAAATGATATTCAAAAGAATTTTTCAGGGATTCAATCATTTCCCTGACTCTCCTAGTTAATTTTAATAAAATCAGAGGGCTTACTAGGAAAGTGCAACTCAGTTCAAGCAATATATGAGGGCCTAAGCTGAGTGATCTATGTGATCCAGAAACCTGCTGATCTATTTTAGTCCAAGGACAGAGTTCAAGTGCCAACCTAGAGCAGTGTAGACTGAGATGTCCTTAAGACAATCTTCCTTCAAGTTCATGTGTCTCAGACGAGCTGGAGGCAGATGTGGAGGTTTTGCTCTCTAACTGGCGAGAGCTGAGAGGCACCACTAAGACACTATAAATAGCCAGGACACAAAATCCTGGCCTGATGACAGCTGAGCAGAGAGGTTATCCAACAGCATTAAGCCAGCTTGCCCTGTGGCCTGCAGCCACCACTCCAGTGGCTTTGCCGGCTTTCCAAGTCCCCAATCCTTGGCTGTCACTTAGATGTCGCTCTGGCATCCCTCCTGCACAGTGTCGCCAGCATTTGGCCCTTGCTGTCCTTCACCATCCGAACCAAGGGCCAATTCCACCTTCTCCAGTACCCACTCTCACTTGAACTTGGCTGCTTCCAAACTCGCCAAGCTTTGTGAAGGGCCATGAAGAACAAAAGTCAGGCCTGGTGGTGATCTGGCATTTCATACCGGCCACCGCTGTAAGCTGTAGAAACAAAATGGGTTAATTAGTACCGAGGTGCTCTCACAAAAGGTGAGAAGGCCATCTTTGGGGAGAAAGCCTAGGCCTTGCTGGGGTGCAGATGGTGGTGGCAGGGCTGGCTGGCTTTGTTTGCACAGGGCTGATGCAGCTCTCAAATCGATGCCCAGCGCCCAGAGCTCAGAGTTCTTTTAACTAAACCAAGCCAGCCTAGTTATTAGTTTTTTTGCCCTTTGAAATTCACACTGACAT